>LT934124.1:719509103-719520181 GCA_900231445.1 Triticum turgidum subsp. durum | reverse complement strand
GGAAGGCATTTTCTTCTCAGTGCGGGGTTCTTGTTAGGGACAAGATCTCGATCAGCATCCAGCAATGGTATAAGCCTAAGGAGAAGACCCTGAGGTGTCTTATGTCAATGATATGCAGAAAGAAGATCTTTGGACTCAGCTGAAGGAAAATTTCACCCTACCGCCAGAGGAGGATCCGGAGAAGCCAGTTAAAGAGGAATTAATCAAGTCTTGTGCTCTTAAGAAGATGGCAACCCTAATGAGGAGGTGGAGGAAAGAGCTGAACCAGTTTGTCAAAAATAAAAAGACACCAGAATTCATCGGCAAATATGAGAAGATCAAAGATCACTGGCCCGCATTTGTGGCCCACAAGACATCGGAAAAGAGTAAGAAGATGTCGGAGACAAACAAGAAAAATGCTGCGAAGAAGACGCTTCACCATCGCACGGGGTCAGGTGGCTACCTGCAAGCCCGGCCTAAGTGGTCCAAGGCTGAGAATGATCTGCTTGAAAATGGGATCGAACCAGAGACAATGAGATGGCCAGACCGTTGCCGGACTTGGTTCTTCGGGTCTGGCGGAACCTTGGACCCTGTAAGAGGGTTTTGCCAGTGGACGGACGAGCAACTGGAAATACCAGTCAAGAACCTTCGACACTATATCGATGCAGCGCAGCGAGGGACGTTCCTTCCAAACAGGGAGAAGGACGAGCTCACAATGGCCCTTGGGAATCCTGAGCACCCTGGACGGACACGAGGCACGCCAGGCTCCATTCCGTGGAAGGTTGTTTTTCCGGACGCAGGGGGTTACAAAACCCATGAGAGGAGGAAGAAACTGGAGCAGGACCAACTACAGGTGCTGCACGAAAGGGTAATGGGGCTAGAGGATCGAGAAGAGGAACGGGAAGCAGCAGATCGCAGCAAACGACCTGCCGAAGCTTCTCCCGAAGCTACCCC
Source organism: Triticum turgidum subsp. durum (assembly GCA_900231445.1). Taxonomy (NCBI): domain Eukaryota; kingdom Viridiplantae; phylum Streptophyta; class Magnoliopsida; order Poales; family Poaceae; genus Triticum; species Triticum turgidum. The sequence continues at coordinate 719,519,248 of LT934124.1, read as the reverse complement.
GCCATCTTAGCGGAGAAGCAGCGTGGCTTCCACCGAGCTGCTTCAGCCGGAGCATGTCTTGACGGCTCCTGCCAGCTATCCCGTGGATGGTATCACGGAGTCTCAAAATTGCCACATGATGGCGCGATGGATGACTTTGAAGGTCAAGGCGGCTGTTGGCCAAGTTTATCCTAGTGGACCCGGCACAACTTATCACTGCCAGCCGATTCCAAAAGGATATGCTAAGGTGATGGTGGATGAAATAACGGAGGGATTTTAGGACCTCGTGCTTGACCACCCTACCCGTGAAGGGGAGACTAGGCTGGGTTCTGCTCTGAAGACTCCATGCCTATGGGAGAAGGAGCTCATCAACCTTTTGAACTGGACGCCTCCGCCTCCTCCTCCTGCTCCGGCGAGTCAGGGCACTCCGCCTCCTCCACCGCCTCCTCCTCCGGCGAGTGACGATCAGGGCACACGTGGCAGCACTCCGCCTCCTTCTCCGCCTGCGCCAGCGCTCCTGAGCAGCCAGCAACATCCTCCTTCTCTGCCTCGCCAGCAAGGGCAGAAGAGACCCGCCGCCGCCCCGGCTGCTCCGGCGCTTCGTACTCCTTCTCCTCCGCCTCGTAAGCAAGCAGAAAAGAAGACAGACGCCGCAGCCGCTCCGTCTGCTCCGGCGTCTAGCAGCACAACCAGAGGCGGGAGGCAATACAAATACGGTCCATCATCTCTCAAGCTTCTAGAGAAGTTACCGTACGAGAGGTCCGAGGAGGAAAACGATACGATTGTGCGGACCCACGTGAAGGAGTTCTTTGAAGGGGTGAAAGCAAAGAGACATCCACCTCCGGAGGAGAAGGTAGATCCGGTGAAAGCAAAGCGCACTATCGATGCCCTGAGGAAACCACCAAAGTCTCCGCCGAGAACCAACTATGAGCGCATTACTGAACAGACATATCTCCAAGCCCAGTGGTCGGGAACTACTGTCAGTGCTAAAAGGTCAAAAGAACGAGCAAAGGGAAAAAAATTGCCCAGCTCGGCGAACAAGCACAGCAATCGTGCCCCCCGCTCAATGTGTCTAATGCTCCGGGGACGGTGGCCGGTTATGGCAATCTTGACGATTACCTGCCTGACGATGCACTTCCTGATTTCTTGGAGGTGTACGAACACAGATACGAGTACGGGAAGCCTCTCGTCAAAGATGAAAAATCTCTGACAACAATGATGCGAAGATTCCATAATTGGTACATGGAAACCTGCAGAGAGTCTGAGGGTAAGAATGCTTTGTATCTGCATATTAAAGAGGAGCACGATCTCGTTGCAAATGATCTGTTGACTGTTCCATTTGAGGAGTTCTTCGAGTTCTTCAATCAAAAGGCCCTCGATAAATTAATGGTCTTTTGCTACTGCTTGTAAGTACAATTTCTGTCATTAAGTCTCTATATATAGCTCTGCCTCTTTCATTGCATGTATTTATAATTAATTATCCTCAATATATTATGCAGATTGAAGATCGTCGAGTGCAAAAAACAAGAAATTTATGATATTGGGTTCATTAACACAAATATCATAGATGTATTTCTGGTTGAAAAGAACGTCAAAGAGGCCGAGGACAACTTGCTACAATCGTTGATCAAAAATCAAAACAAAGATACCATACTCTTTCCTTACAACGGCCCGTGAGTGTTACTGTCGTGTGCATATTCAGTTTCCCTCAAGCGAGCTTATAGTAATGTAATTGATGAGTTATGCATGCGTGCGCAGGTTCTTCTGGAGATTAAGCTTGAGCGTGGACTAGTAACCGTCTTAGACTCGAGACGGAAAGATCCCAAATCCTATGCGGACATCACTGAAATGCTCAGCAAGTAAGTTCAATCGATCATTATCGCACCATATCGGCAACTTTTTGTTCATTTCCTGATATCTCAAGTAATAATAATTATTTTCTTTGTCTTGCAGGGTTTGGAAACAGTTCACCGCAGAAGCTCCGGGACTGCCGAAGGAGCTGACATATAAATACCCGAAAGTAAGTACTACTGGCTAGCTAGTTGCGCGCATCTCCCGTTGATTCTATAGCTATACTTTCATCAATGCCATTTATAATGCTTCATTATCAGTTTGATTGACCTCTATTTCTCGTAAAGTGCTTGTGGCAGGAGAAAGGGAATGATTTATGTGGATACTACGTGTGCGAGTTCATCCATACCGCGACTTTGAAAAACAAGCGAGGCTACTCTAGAAGACAATATGAAGTGCGTAAGCAATAATATTCACAATTTTATTTTATTACACCATCATTTCTGTTGAGTTTCATTCATATATATATGTATTAATTAACCCCCTTCTTCAAATTAGACGTGGCAGATGCGGGATGAACTCCTAGAACCAGATCGCATGAAAGCAATTCAAGAGGAATTGGCGGGATTCTTTCTTGACCACGTCATCAGTAAAGCCGGAGAATACCATGTGGAAATTGATTTCAAATGCTAGGGGTTTGTAATTAAGAGATCTTATACATATTGTACATGTATGTAGCCAGTAGCGTCGGATACATGATACGAAAACTTGTTGTTCGACCAGTCTCTCGGAGAAGAAGAGGTCGATCGATCACTTCTCTCGGTATGCATGACGAACTTCTGTACTGAATGGTTCTCTCGATCACTTATGTATATATAGTACGTAGCGTCGACCAAGCACGGACATAAGAGAGGACACTTCTCTCTATTAATTAGCTAGCTAACACAATATATGAAACACCTAAATTAACCCTCCAAAACCCCCAACCTCCCCTCCTTTCAAAAAAAAAACCCCCAGCCACTAGAATGCTGACGCGTGGATGCCTTTTGGTCCCGGTTGGAGCCACCAACCGGGACCAAAGGCCCCCTTAGTGGGCTCGGCGCACAGGGCCACGTGGAGGCACATTGGTCCCGGTTCGTGTTTGAACCGGGACTAATGGGTGGAGGTATTAGTAACGACCCATTAGTCCCGGTTCATGAACCGGGACTAAAGGCCCTTATGAACCGGGACTATTAGGTGTTTTTCTACTAGTGCGAAGACCATGTCCTGGATTGTGACTTGTTGCTATGTGTGGCTGTTATGTACTATATCTAGTTGATGCTATGTGCTAGTTATGTAATGAACAACACCATGTCCTTGTCATGTGCTAGTTGTTGTTGTTATGAAGTATGACTGCAGCGCACCATGTCCTTGTTATGTGGTAGTTGCTTTTATGAACTACACCATGTCATTGTTATATTTCTTTGGCTTGACCGTAGTTGTTATATGTCAATTGTCAAGTATGTTATATTTGCTGCTTGATTGTCTGCTTATTTATGCTGAAATGCTAAATATGGCTTAGCTCGCCATTGGGAAATCCAAATGGATAGTTATCCAGTTTTTCAGCACAGACATAAAGTGCCAGTTTGCATATCATCATTCATGCTTATGCGTACATCCTATGCAATGTGTGTACCGATCGATATTGGATATTCATGTTCGTTTTCATGTCAGAAGGACATGTTAATATTTCTTCAAAGTCGAACAGATCAACATGGCTAATTTCTACAAAGTCAAAGGTGAAGAAGCATCATCAGTTAATTCCACGACGCAACCGATGTACAAGTAGCACTAATTAACAATCACTTGCATGCAATAAGCCAATAACTACTATACGGATATCATGTGGCTTCACCGGACGGCTAGCTATACAAGTAGTACCACCAGCCAGAGCTACCGGGCTAGTAAACACACACACACACGTACGCATCAGAAATTACAAGTGAGCCGAGCGAATGGCAGCACCCGGCGGTGCCATGGACGACATCGAGGCAGGGTATACGCCGCTCATCAAGCCGCCGTCGGCGGCCGGGGTGGACAGGCCGATTCTGGCGGCGACGGCGAACCTGACGCAGCTGCTGCCGTCCGGGACGGTGATGATATACCAGATGCTGGCCTCGTCCTTCAGCAACGGGGGAAAGTGCTACAGCAGCAACTGGTACATCACCATGGTGCTGCTTGTGGTGCTCTCCCTCTCCTGCTTCTTCTTCGTCCTGACGGACTCCCTGGTCCACAACGGCAAGCTGTACTACGGCGTGGCCACCTGCGGCCGCCTCAACGTGCTCAACCTGTCCAAGGGGGAGGAGGACGTGGAGTTCTCCGACATCTTGCCGGAGCTGAAGAGGCGCCGCCTGAGGGGCCAGGACCTTGTTCATGCCGTCCTGGTGGTGCTCGTGTTCTTGGCAATGGCGTTGACCGACGTGGGGATCCAGAACTGCTTCTTCCCCAACGCTGGGGAGGAGGCCCAGCACCTGTTCAGGAACCTGCCTCTTGGAATCACCGCCTTCGCCAGCGTGCTGTTCAGCGTCTTCCCCACCAGAAGAAAATTCATCGGCACCAGCCATCACACTGCCTAATTTGCAAGCATACTGATGGGGTTAGTTGTGGGTCAATACTAGAGATGTGTCTCCTATGTTCTCTAAATTGTGCAAATGGAATGATAGACCATTGGATGTGTTGACCTTTTTTTATAAATGGTTTGTAATTATTGGGATAATGAACACACAATTTATTTATTTTCCAACTGGCCTTTACCTCCTTTTGCACAACGGAGATATAGTTTCTTAGAGCATGTGGTGCCCAAAAAAGTTTTAGGGAACGAAGGAGAAAGAAGGTTTAGGGCGCTAGAAAATTTCTGCCGTAACTGATGATGTAAAACTCGCACCAAAAAAACTGGCCTTCTACAAGTATTAAAACATGTTCGCATGTGATGGAACAAACCCGGAGCCGCCCGAAACCGGTGTCGAAAGCATCACTCTTGGTAGACCAGATTTGTACCAGTCTATTGTGTCCATCTTGCCTCAACATACAAATCACCTCATGACCGACAACGGAACCATCATGCTTCAGTCGCTTGTTCTAATGCATGTGCATCATCATGATCAAAGGCAATGTCCTCATCTTCGTCCATCTCATATTCCTCTTCAAAGAAGGATACACGAAGAGGATTCAAACAAACTCATCTACAACACAATACTTCCCATTACAGTCTACTCCATATCGCAAAAAAAAGAGAAAACAAATTATTTTACCTTACAGGCTTTTCTTCGAACACCTTGTGCTCAAGGAGGATAATTCCGACAGGCTGCTCATCGGGACCGAGGTGGTTGTCTGACCGGCTAGGAATGGCCTCGGGGTGGTCTTCTTGACGCTGGGGGGCTTGGGGTTGAGCCAACATAGGGTCAATGGGTTGAGCCGAAGAGAAGTAGGATGACGAGGAAGAGAAGTGGGAGAAACATTGGGTCACACATGACAGAGCGGCTAGCAAATGTCGTCCACATGGGTGCAGCTTCTTTCCAACAAAGACATGAAAATGAAAAAAGGGACATCAAGGAGGAGAGAAGGAGGGAAGATACAAGCTCTGCTTGAATGACCAAAGGTGGAGGATGGAGTTCAAGGAGGAGATGGTGAGGGAGAGGTTGATAGGTGAGAGGAAGAAAAAGGAGTTTGAGAAGGTGAATGTGTGGGAGCATATGGAGCTCGAGAAGACGAAGACGATAGATAGCACTGGGATTGGGAGATGGAAGTGAGGCGCGCGAGGATCACCGAGGAGTCGAGGATCATGTTGGCTACACTAGCCTCATGGATGTCGATACGATGAGTGAATGATGGGGAGGCAGAACGTCCTCAACGTGCATAAATATTCACCTTTGTTGTTTGTTTTATCTGTTCAGAATGAATTGCTGAACAATTTATTGTGGATCATGTTTCAATTGTTGAGTCGTTTGACTTGCTAATTGTTGAATATTTACGTTAAAAAATGGTTGTGTTTATTTTCTGTTGAACGTGCAATGAAATTTGAGGAAATAGTAAAAAGGAAAAAAAATATGAGACACACAAATTGTAGAGGTGGACAAATAGGGCTCGCTCAGGTGTCTGTGGACATATTAGAACACGCCCGCGACCAAATGGACCAAATTTTGCTCATTCTCTTGGATGTGCTTTAGGAGACAATGTCATCTCTCAACGCTAGAGGTATATCTCACCTATTGTGTAACTAAGTTCCGTTTTGCAATAGACGATCAATAGGAGCAGCCGTCCCAATTAAGACTTACACGAACGGTATTGCAAAGGTTATGCACCGGTTCATGGAACCTTCCATTGGTATTGGGAAACAACCACATGTTGACCTTGTGTTGTACAAGGTGAACGTTTTTATATACTTTAGAACATAACCTTTTTTGAAATGTACAAACAATTTTTAAAACCGTGAGAACAAAAACAAATTACATTCTCCGAACAATACTATAATATGTGATGAAACATTTAAAAAAACTAAACAAAGTAATTTTTCCATATATAATACGCGTGAAAATTTTAGCAAACATTTTTTAGTGATGTGGACCTATAAACATAATTAAAGTAGGAAAGCAGAAAAAAAAGCTTCAAACTGGTGAAAAGAAAACAACAAAATTATGTGTGTTGCGGCCCATTACTAGCTGGCCTTGAGGCGAGCGGGTTGCTGCGTCTAGAGCACTTGTACTTCGCGACACCTATGTGTTGCCTGTATTGATTTCTAATAGGAAATCGCCTACGGGCGAACCACTAGCGGCTGGCCCATTTTGATGGAAAATTGCTTAGTGATGTGGTTGCTAGTTTCCGTCGACCGGTTACCTTTGGTTTTTTCCCTTTTGTATTTTATTTTATTTTCTCTATCTGTGATTTTTCATTGGTTCGGTTTTTCATTTTCTTACTTTTGTTTACTACTTTTCTCATTGATTTTTTCTTTCTTCACTTTTTTACTGTGGGTTTCGTTTGTCTTTTTCTGTTTCTTTTCTGGTTTTCTTTGCTAACTTTTTGTTACTGTACCGGCTTTTATCGGTGTTCTTTCTAGTAAACACATGTCTACCTTATCTCAGTACAAAATATATATTTTTAGAGCACATATTGTGCTATTTTTCGATACAGGTTGGGCATTTTTCAAATATACCTGATGTACATTAAGAAAACAAGTTTTGAACACTTTTTTAATATGTGGCAACATATTTCCAAATACAGGGTGTAAATATTTTAAATGACATTGACATTTTTCTAAAGTGTGCAAACATTTCAATAATTTGCATAGACATTTTTGAAAATTTTGAAACACGCGAATATTTCCAAAAATGTCACTATACAATTTTTTAATGGGACTACACATTTTTGAAACTACGTGGATTTTTTTAGAATTTTTTATATGACACTTTAGAAAAATGTCAAGAACAATTTTCTTACACTTTAGCTCAAAATATTTTTTTGACATTATGAATTATTATTTTTCAATGTATACGTATTTCGGAAAAACAATTGCGCACATTTTTTTAAACATGGGAACATTTGTTCTGTCACAACAGTTTTTCACAAAATTAACAGTTTATTTTAAACTGCACTAACACTTTTATTATATTATGTTAAAAAAACCAAGTTCATATTTCTAATTTTCTGAAGCAAATTGAAGTTTTGAAATGTATTCATTTTATTTAAAATGTAAATAAAAGTATAAAAATAAAATTCTAGTGATGTGAGCATGATGGCAGCAGGACAGGCCAGTCCCTACTGAGTTGGCCCAACACAACCCCTTGTAGACGTGGCGGCCATGCGCCTCGCAATACGCGGCACATAGCTGCACCCCCTCTACAACACTTAAGGCGCCACCTTGCGCGACAACACTAACACACTGTTGCATGGGCCCGCCCAGTAAGAACCGATCGTTCGCTCTGCCACACTCAATCAGCCAGTTTTTTTTCCGCTCATATTTTGTGACGGGGCTGGTCTTCTATCCAAGTAAAAAACCGATATTTTTTATTTTAGAAAAAGGTTCATGAATTTGTATATAGTAAATAAATTTAAAAAATTCTGATATTTTTTGTTGTTGTTCATGTTAGTCTGATAGACATGCTCGACAATTTTCATGGGAAATGGGATGGGACGGCAGTGCTTCGTCGGTGAAACAAAATTAGAAGTAACATTTGACATTTGATTTATTTTTTAATATAGGTCAAAATGCTTAAAGCTTTCCTCTAAAAATTTGCTGGTATCATTTAGGCGTGAGATGAACGCATATATTTTTTTATATATTTTTAAACATTTACAAAAAATATTTTTTACAGGCAGGAGCATATGCTCCCAAAGTCGAATTGGATTTCTGTATATTCAACACCTACAAAACAATAAATACAATCAATTCAATTATGTGTATTTTCATTTCAGTTCACATATTGTTGATCTAATTACAACTATATATATATATATATCACTAAAATACTTTTCAATCAATTTCAGGGTTATCATCTCTAGTTTTTCGTTACTTTTGGCGACGGACTCACCATCTCCCCTCCCACGAACACCTCGTCGTCGCCGCCCCGACCCATCCCATCCACGGCGATCCCTCCCTTACTCCCGTGCTCCGCCACCGTCCGGCCATATGCATCTCGATCGACCGAGCACACGCTTGCGCGGCGGTTGTTCGACGGAATGGCGCAACGGTGGATCCCCAACTCCCTCCATCACTCCTGTGCTCTATCCAAGAACAACTCCTGACTCTGGAGTGGGCGGCAGTTCAGCTTGAAACAAAGGTGAGTGGTTAATTACGCTGATTCAGTTGTGCAATTATGAATATGATTGATTGTCTTCCGTTCCTGCTCTAATTACGTTACCTGTATCCCCAATTTATCTGCGAGACCATTGTTTACTCCACCAGTTGCTGAACTTATATTCTAAGTAGTATTCTTGATCAGTGACACAAAGCACACCCCATGTGCTAGTGGCAAGCTCCATGTTCGGTTATCGTGAACAAAGGATCCATCAATCGACGAGTTCCTTAATTGAGACCTTGATCTGTCCCCAAGTCTTCTCATAGCTAGCTAATGAGTGCAGCCAGCCAAGTTGATGTACACTTAAAAATGTGCCCCAATGTGTGCATCACGTTCAGCCAAGTTGATGTCACCTACACCAGCTGCTCGACGGAATGCCACAACGGGTGGATCCCCTCTGCCTTGCTCTGTCCCTGTGCTCTCTCCAAGAACAGCATCATGGTTGAATTCTATCTTCCTTTTCAGTAGCAGGAAATTCAGTTATGAACCGAATGGATTCACGGTGAGCCATTGACAAGCAACACCAACTGAGGTCTGCAGCTGGAAGACTCGTACAATGTCGCGAAGCAAGTCGATGTCGTCACTGTCTTAGCCTCTGCCCAACAGACGATACACACAGTTTGGACGGAGTGGGTGTCGGTCAGCCAAAGGTGAGTGCGGCATCACCCCCCCAATTTACTCCTGCCTGGCTGTGGTTAATTTTGCTCGTTCAATTGTAAATCAAGCCATGACGGTCTTCTGTCCCCAGTAATTACACTACCTGTAGCCCCGATTCAGCTCCTACACTATTGTTTACTACTCCAGTTGCCGAAATTTATGCGAAGGTGCCCGGTCAAGGTACCACCTACTAGCTCCCATCGTTAGTTTTCTTTTTTAGAAAAGAAAGATGACCCCCGGTCTCTGCATCTGGGCGATGCATACGGCCACTTTATTAATTATTCTCACAGGACCTTACAAAATCAATACAACAGTAAGACTAAAGCCGCCGTCTAAGCAACAAACTGTCGCTACACCTATCCAGTTGATGAAGGGGCGCAGATAGCCTGGGCCTAATACCAAACAGACATCGCAGCCAGCCTAACATCTAAGACATGAGACCCCAACCTAGCCACTTGCCGGGTCTGGGGCACACACTGGTCCGGCGTGCTCTCAGAGGCCGCCGCCGCCAACTGCCATCGCTCCATCTTCAGAATTGTACTGATGCATCAACCTTGCTCGGTCCAGCTATCTTCGACGCCACCATGGCTCCCATCGTTAGTTAGGATCTAATTAACACTTACGCTTCGGTAGACCCCCTTCAACACAAGGACGGCTAAGATTGTCCCATACCCCTTCATAACGGAGGGCATGATGGGCATAAATCGAAAAAAGGCAGCCCCCGCAAGTAATGTATACGTATATGTATACGCTTTTGTTTTTTTTTTCGGCCGGGTCGCCCCGGCAGCGCGCCCACCCCCGCACGCCCACGTCCCCTACGCTAATTACGCGCTTACAGGCATCCATACATGCATGGATGGCGCGGTTACGGGCCCCGCTGCCGATTGC
>LT934124.1:719458899-719492730 GCA_900231445.1 Triticum turgidum subsp. durum | reverse complement strand
GCTAAAGTAAGACATCCTACTCTTCCAAATCAATTACCAATTAAGAAAAGTACACTCAACCCCTCTTAATTATAAAACCAGACAGTCAACTCTCCCAGCCTTTAGAACCAGTGGACCGTGCAAGTCACACTCCAAGATTGTTTTCGTATAACAGTATCGCCACGGCGATAGTGATCTTTCTGTAAGTTGCAATCCAACATCACATATCTCTCTGGGTTATCTCTTTCTCTCTGCTCTCCAAACTGATGTTGCACGCCGTGCAAAAGAGCTGCTTAATTTGCATATCCCGGCGTAGAAAGAGAGCAAGACAAGGGATAAACACAAAGCTGATGCAAGACAATGGGCTGAAGCGAGTTTGGGTCGTTTTAGTTTAGAGTAATTGTGGATGTACTTTTTGGAGGGTCTCTTCTAGTGTCGCTGATTTTCGCTGTGTTTTTGGGGCTGTTTGTTTTGGTCGTTTGTACTCCCTCTCTTATCTTTAATATAATACATGCAGTTCTCCTGCATGGTTCGAAAAAAAAGGGATAAACACGAAAGGAGTAAGAATTAAGCCGTTGAAAATTATTTTGAACTAGAAATTTAATGGTATGATTATGCAACGCATAACCCACATTTTGATAATCAAACCTGGTCAAAGCTGAATGTAGAAATACGTGCGCACCATGTAAGTAAGGACAGAGGGGGTAGTACCCTAGGAAAAGATTCCCTTGCACACGATTTTTTTTAACTTGAATAAAAACAAGATTGATGTTGATGCCGCAACGTATGGTTGACTATATCGTATAAACACAATTTTTTGGGAAAGCACAATGTGATGCTTAGTGTTGACATCCCAACCAACATATTCTCAAAACGCGGTACCCAACAATTGCACACAAAATGAAATCTATATATGTACTCTGGCACACTCGCACTCGTTGATAAGTCACACAGAGCTCACAAAAAGCAAGGTTTCTCCAAAAGCAATGAAAGGGAGCCTCTACCATGAGTTGAAGAGTGACCTCCTGGCAGCCGAGGTGTGGGAGGTCTATGGAGGCCTCCTTTTGGGCCAGTTGATCCCTCAATTGCTTCCCGACGTGCTCTCAGAGTTCGAGGTTGTGGTTGGAGATGGTGGTGTTGGAACAGTCTTGCGTCTCACCTTTCCTCCTGGTTAGAATCTGAACCTTTATACTTCCAACCAGCAAGGTCTATTTTCCTCTTGTAATATGCACCCAAAATTCATAGCTTCAGGCTGGTAAATTTTTTTTGGTGATTAATGTGATGCTAGGAATCCCTGGACTGGAATACCAGAAAGAAAAGTTCATCAAGATTGACAATGAAAACTTTGTCAAGGAGGCGATAGTAATAGAAGGGGGTCTCCTCAATCTGGGATTTTTGAAGTATTTCGTACGGTTTGAGATTGTAGGGGATGCAGATAACACATCTACAATAAGATCGACTGTGGAATATGAAGTTGAGGACGAGCACACAGGCAACGCAGCCTTTGTCACTACCAGCACTTTCGCTCGTATTGCTGAGGCCATCACAAAGTACATCAAGGCGCAGAAGGGCGATGAGAAAGGCCCCAAGCAAACTTTGTAAGAAGAAAGCGTCCCACCAGCTGGTCGATGCACAAAATAAGTTAGAGCAACTTCATGTTTGATCTGCTTTCTTGCTTACATTTGTCGTATGTTTACATGCCGTTGTCATGTATAGTGAAGTCTTCTCATAGCTTACGCTTAGCTAAGTTTGGCAAATACAGCCAAGGTTATGTCACTTACATTACTTAATTAGTTGGACCTCGATCGATCCCTAAGTCATCTCATATCTAGGTCAGAAAGGCAGGCTCTGAGCGCCAGACCCCGCGTCGCCTCGCCCAAGGCGGCTCGGGTGTCCCTTGGCAAACCCAGCGCCGCCACCCTCCTTCCCTCCACCTGCTGCCGCGCCGTCGCCGGAGGACGCCGCCGGGTAAAGCCTGTGGGGCTGACGGCGGCGGCGGGGCCTCCTCTCGTGGCGGCACCCAGATCTGGTGGGCACTGACGAGGGCGGCGCGTCGGCGTGCGCTGGGACGCGAGGTCCTGGCGGGGCTCGGCGGCTTGGTGGACACGGGCGACTGTCCCTGGCGGCTGGCTTGAACGGCAACGGTGGGCACGCACAAACCTGGATGGGCGGGCGCTGGATGGGTGATGCCGCTGGCCAGGGCCATGGATTTGTTCCAGCGATGTGTGGAATTGTTCGAGAGCGTACGGCTGCATGCATCCCCACGGCTGGGCAAGCACTTGTTTCGGTCTGGCCTCCCCTCGCCGGCGGACGGGCGCTCAGGCGGTGGTAGTGATCTAGATTTTGATTGGCCTATTTGGTGGTGGATGCAAACTACGTAGCTTTGACCTCCTGCGGCTCCATGGCGGTTGTGGCCACTGGAAATCTTCGTGAGGGTTCATCTCTCCAGATTCGGTGCTCCGGCGATGAGATGCAAACTATGGATGGCGGCTTGATGCAGAGGCATGGTTGTGCAGCGGCAGCGTTCGTATCGCGTGTAGCTGCTCGGATTGCGGAAAAGTGGTGGCAACGTCACATGAATGACTCCAATGGTGGTGCTTCTCGAGCACCTAGTATCGAGCTCCGGGGTGAAAGCCCAGTTCTGACCCGAGTTGGTTATACCTGGCAATGGCGACATTCATACGTCGTTACCTTGTTGAAGGCATTGCTCGGATATGCTTGGACCGTTTTTTCAGGGTGAAAACCTAGATTCTATCCTTCGGTGGTTGGATCCGGTGACGCAGGCGCCTAAGCATCGCTCCCTTTGTGAAAGCGTTGTTGTTGAAGAATCTCTTCGTTCACGTTTTGTCATGAGATGGTTGGTGCGGATATGGTCTTTCCTATAGTTTGCCGATCAAGGATCTAATCACTTAGTTTTATTTTTTTTTGCCTCGCATATGCATAGCTTTGGTCTTATATGACTTTGCTATTTGCCCGCGTGTGCTTTTATGTGTGTTAGTGTTGGTTGTGTCCATCCTAACTACGCAGAGGCCGGGTGTGTGCTCATCATGTTTGTATTTTCTTGATACTTCGTTTTGAGTCAATAAATCTACCCTTTATCGAAAAAATCTCATATCTAGGTAAATCTGGTCGCCTCTTGTTTCGTGATGTCTGTCAGATCTATGCTTGATTAAGATATTGGTTTGGTGCTGTGCATATTCACTGAATTGGTAAACTTCGCTACTGCGCAAATTAACTGATAATAGAATATGACACTTTAGATTGTCACTGGGCATAAGCCAAACGTCCGGTGACTGAACACGCGTTGTGTTTTTATCTACCTCCATGGCCTCATCAATCACCATCATCTGTCATGTGGCAACTTGCATGTACGCTGAAATTACCGATCAACAGTTCTAATTAGGATTTGCAGATTCACTAAATCTGCAAGGGCTGAGTCGATGCATCGATCTGTGATGTGATGCCTTGCTAGCTACTGGACAAATTGATCTAAGAAAAAGTGTAGTTAACCATATCACAATTGGCTACTAGAGCACTTCATTAAACCTCTCAACTGTAAAGAGAGAGAGAGCAAGAGCAACTTTGCATAATTTATAGTGACAGAAAGAGAGCAAGAGCAGCTTTGCGTAACTTTCTCTCTTGGCTCAGTAATTCTTGAACCCATCGTCCCATGTGCAAGAACCAAAACTAATCTTTCCAATGAATGGGACAGTAATTTGGTTACCATGGTCAAGTATAACTGAATGAGCCCAGCATAATCTCCCTTTTTGTACAATACACACATGTAATCCCGTGGCTGTAAAGATCAAGATTTTTTTAGTTGTTCCTGCATGTTGTAGTATTAAGCTGTCATGGGTCGTAGTATATGATAACCACACACATCTGGCTTGATATTTTTAGTTCGAATAATCTAGAACATGTAACCTAAAAGAGAAACCTGAAGTTTAGGAATTTCACCAGATACTTCAAGATGGATTCAATGGCGCCCATTAGTTAGCAACAACTTATTTTTTCTGCGGGTGAAGTTACCAACACCTTTGTACCATAGGATAAAAACAAGAAAGAACGATCAGTTAGACAAGAACTTAGCAAGCATAGTACCATTATTGTTTGATTGTCCACAAGCAAAAGCATAATGCACAGACGACGACATAAACTCAGGATGCACGCAGATGCGTCCGCTGCTTTATTGACGTGCTGCTCTAATTACCTTTACTCAGATGGCCCTAAACATGACTATCAACTCAATCTGACATAATAAGACAACATATGTACATAGATAACGATAATAGATCTAGTTACTTCATCTCCGAATTAAATCCACCACATCAACATAGGGAGCACGCGACCTTATCCGCACTAGTCAGCTGACAATGTTGACACACGCCGAGCACAGAATCGGGACTTGTTTGCTGCTCGTTGGGTTTTGCGGGGTCCGGTGGGAATTGCAGTTCATGTTGTGAAGTTGGTTTGAAGTCCCCATGGGATCCTGGTGTTCCAAGCGGATAAAGAGTCTGTTGATGCGGAAGCTGACACCCGTTGGCATGCTCCATGCCATTGGCTGGCAGGAAAAACTGATAATTATCTATGTAGCTCGGCTGGTGCTGCTGCCACCACACATGTGTTGGTTCTTGATTGGTGTGACCCTGAAAAATCATGGTGTTGAATGGGTCAAACTGATGTTGAACGGGGAATGGATCCTCAAGCTCCTGATATTGTTGCTCTTCCAGCCAAGCATGGTAACCTTGCTGGTGGTGCGGTTTCAACGGTGGCTCGCCGGGTCCTTCGTATGCTGTTTCTTGTGGCGCTGGGGCGTCAAGGTAATGCTGATCTCCATATGGGTGTTCTTGCTGGACAACGACTTGGATCATCTGGGTTGTCTCGTCCTGCTCCATGATCTCTTCTTCATGCAAAGCATGGTGATCACTTGTAAACATTGGTGGCTGTTCGAAGAGTACGTCAGTTGTGGTCTCTTGTTTTTGCTGCGGTTGCTGCAGTTGTTCCTGAGTTTTATGTGGCTGGGAGGGGTCCATCTTCTCCTTCTTCTGCCTTTTGGTCTCGCGACTCGGTCTAGTGCCTGCTGCCGCTGTCTTGCCTTCGGTAATAGTGTCTTCTGCCATCTTGCCTGCTATGCGTTTGCTGCTTTTGGCCTTCCAGTTTAGCTTCTCCTGTATTGTGCACAAGACCCACTGATCCAGCTACAATGCAGCCGAAGTAAAAGGAGCATGTGATGTAAGTAGTAGTACTTCTTCCGTCCCAAAATAAGTGACTCAACATTATACTAACTTTATAGTATTTATGGTTAGTACGCCACCATACACTTCTATACACTTCCAGCAACTGCTTATAGTTGCTTAACAAGCTATTAGTAGTAGTATATGATTAGTACACTCCCATACACTTCTAGTACCTTAATTAAAAGGCCATGTGATTAACAGCTTGGACATTGACTTATGAGGGTAATGTATTTATAAAACCATCTAAAATATGATACTACCTCCGTTTCAGTTTACAAGTCCTACGCATATACCTAGGTTGTCAATTTGATCACCTTAATATAAACTATATACCACGAAAATTATATCTTTTGAAAATAGAACATCTAAAGTTTATATTGGTATATTTTTTGTAATATATGACTTGTATTAGATTGGTCAAATTGACGACCTAGGGGTACGCGCACGCCCTGTAAACTGAGAGAGAGGTATTACCACAAAATGCAGTGTCGAGATAAATTTATACATGTGATTTTCAAATATTCAGCCCACTGGCCGTTCTAAAAAGTGTCGATAGTCAAAGTTGCAAATGTTTGTCTAGACTTAATGATGTCCTAAATAAAGTCTTTTTAACTAATAAAAGCTTACACTTGTTTCTTGGGGAACCTTACTTTCATTATTAGGTGTGCGAACAATCAGCTACTCACAATGGAAATTAAAAAAAAAAATCAAATTACTAATATTTGTAACACCTCAATATGGAATGCTCTTGTGGAATTTCGTGTGTATTTATACATGAAATTGTGAGTTTAAGAAACAAACATCTGAAATAGAAGTACTCGCAGAGCTACAAAAGGGGATGATTAGATATACGCACAGATCATCATGGACAAGTAGTACCTCCGCCCCAAACTATAAGATGGTTTTGCATATCAAATTTGAACTGCAAAAACGTCTTATATTTTGGGACGGAGTTAGTAAAGATTCCGCTCGTCATCCTACTATTTAAAGCTTTGATAATTCGGATAAAAAAAGGAAGGTAGCAATGCATGTTGACCTACGTACGTACCCCTTCCCTGCCTCGCAAGACATACTCGTTCATGCTCCACTTGTCATGGCTGACGCCCTTGGTATCGTAGGTGAGGATCCTCCTTGTCCCGATGGTCTCGCCGGTTCCACTGCGCTCGATGATCCCCAGGCACCCCGTCGCCTTCCAGCTCGCCCTCACCTTGTTCAGCTTCCGGCGCGGCTCGCCGTTCTTGTTCGCCGGGCACTCGGTCCTTTTCGTGAAGAAGAAGTACCTGCCCTCCCCGTATGCCTTGCGCTTCTCTAGGCAGGTTAAGATGAAACCAAAATTAATCTATCAGCTCGACTGATTCAGAGTGCATGCATTTGTTGATATAGGAATTTACTGGGAAGCCCCTCGAAAACAAGTTTTAAGATGCATGGACTCGATTTCATTCAACATTTGACTGAATTTATTAACAGCGAATAGAAAATTACGATGAATAGATCAATACATCGAGCAAATCATCAATTAAGAAGTTGAGATGTGGTATAATCACGTACGTACCGACGAGCTCGGCGGGGTCCCAGTCGAGGATGTCGACGTCCATGAACACGTCCAGCGGCGGCTCCCGTCCGTCGATCTTGGCGCGGAGGTAGACGTCGAGGAGCTCCTCGTCGGTTGGCCGGAAGTGGTATCCCGCGGGGAACCGTAGCTGCGGCACTAGCTCTTCCTCCTCTTCGCCTGCCATGTTTGCCGACGCATGGGGTCGAGCCTGTTGGAATAATCCAAACATATGATAATTATGATGATTAATATAAAGGGTGATCAACGTTGCCAGTTGATTAGTTTAGAAAATCTAGGTGTAGCTAAACTAGACGTACGTACTGGTATTTTAGGCAGTAGGAGTCCGGCTAGGTTTGTATTGCCGGGCAGTACTAGTTTGAGTCTAGATCTGATTAGGTGTTCAGAGTTGCCACGAGTACGTCTAGGAACCTTTTGCGTCGGCTGGGTATATTCGGCTGGGTATATTTATATATTTTTTTTGCGAGTAGGGTATATTTATATATACCCAGGGTGTTGCGTGAGTTTTGTAACGTGAGAAAACACCGAGAAGAAAAGGAGAAAAGAGAAATAAAGAGGAAAAGAGGGGCGCGACACGTGCCCTTGGCTATCTATTTTTGTGCACTTGTGTTTGTGTGATTTGATGTAATCGATCCTATGGACGAATTTCCAACACAGCCGCCGTAGTACTTCCCGGCGACCGGCAACAGGACGACGAACGACGATGAAGGGAAGCACTTGTAGCTTCTTGCAACAATCGATCCGCAATTAGCTTCCTGCTAACAATCGATCCTTCCCTGGACGTACGTGGACGTGTAGTGCTAGAACTTGTGGCCGGAACAGGACACGCACGTACACAATTACAACCAGCCGATCGATCTATACTTTGATCGATTCAGCGCCCAGCAGCGCACGCGGACTCTGATTGTTTGATGGCTACAAGGCGTGTCTGCAAAGTCGCAAAGTGTTGTATCTAATTAAGGATAGTTATTGGAATTGTATCAGGTTTGTTAGACTTGGACGGCCTGCCATCTGGCATCGCTTGCGCGATAAGGGCATCTCTAACGCCGACACACAAATTTGTTTCGGCATCCGTTCGCGAACAAAGGGGACCCGTCTAGGGATACTAATGCGGGAGCTGACCATCCAACACTGCCCGCATACATTTGAATCACTGTTTGAGCTAACTAGACAGAATTAATGCAAGCACGGCGGATTTTATATAAACCGGATGAAATTCATTACATTTCGGACATACTTCAACTAAAAGCAGATCTCGTCCTACTCTGGAGGTATAATTTCGGACATACTTCACTAATAAACTAGTCTAATGCCGGCCGTGGAGGATCTTCATTCCCATGACATGGCTATCCTCTGCCGCTTCCGCCTCCGCCATATCTTCTCTATGCCCGGTTGCGCCACTCATCGGAGTGATCATGCTTCAGTCGGAGGGGAAGAGTCGCTACTCCGCCTCCGTGAAGCTGAGGCGGGGTCTACGATGGTTCGCGTTGAACCGGGCAAGACACCGGCTATGTATGTCGGCGACGCGGTGGCGGTGGACATTTTGGGACCCAAGCGGCGGTGGCCTCCCATGGTTTACTTTTCCTCGACGTCGGCGGCGACCGCGGACGTCCTGGCCGCCTCCGCCGGCAGGGCGCGTTCCGCCAACGTTTGAGGCGGATGGTGCAGCCGTACGCACGGGAGGAGTGTGACGACATGTCGGTGTCCACGACATCCACGGTGCCCGTGCCACCGTGCTCCCCCGTGTGCCGGCGTGGAGCAACTGGCCACTGCTCTGCGAGCTGACTTGGAGCAATGAGTTACTGCACCAGGGGCCAGCTTGGAGCGGCGGTTTGCTCCTCCGCTTGATGGTACTGACGGCCAGGGCCGCAAGGGAGGCGGAGCAGCGAGTTGTCTAGCTCGTATCAGGCGGGCTCGGTGGGCCACACAGCCGGCTATTATGCCAAAAAAAACCTCTCACCGGATGCCATGGAGTGTGCAGAATATGGTGTAAGGAGGAGATGGGGAGCAGAGGTGTGGTGCGGTTCTTGCTCAGCGTCTGGCCTTGTTTAAATGGCGTCCAAACGCGAGGAGCCAACCAGCATTGTCTTTAATGCCCGTCGGCCAACTGGCGGAAACAGGCCTGTTAGTGAGGCACCTATTTTTGCCATTAATGGCGCACTATAGGTGCGCCACTATTACCACACCACTAGTAACAAATACTAATGACGCACATTTGGTGGCGCACCTATAGTGCGTCATTACTATGCCTAGAAGTGCGGCATTACTATCTGACTTAGTAATGGCGCGCCACATAGAAATGCGCCATTACTAACAATTTTTTTTCAAATTTTTTTTCAAATTTTTTTTTCAAAATTCAAACTTCCCGGAAGGTCACCCATCCTCACATTACTCCAGCCCGAGCACACTTAACTTCACAGTTCTATCCAACCCCAGCACTAGCTCACTTAACATGCACTTGTTGATATATCTATCATATCAATCCTATTAAACCTTGTTGATGTCTAGGACTTTGTTCATGTTCATGAGTGTGATGAAATTTTGAAACAATATTTCAAACTTTCCCGTCATATTACGTATCATATTTTGAACATTTTTTCCAAAAAAAAATTCGAAACCAATTTTTTTTCTGTTACTAGTGGCGCACCTAGCAAAAGGTGCGCCATTACTAACTTTGATTTTTTTTTCTGTTTTTCACCCTCTAGATCTTAAAAGTCCCGTATTTTTTATTCTGTTAGGTTTTTGGGATTCTAAAAATCTTCAACGGGGTTCCCCCATGTTGAATTCGGATGTAACATTTTGAGTAGATGATTTTTCATATAAAAAACTTTTTAATCTGAGTTCGTATGCAAAAGTTATGCCCATTTTATAAATTCCAGAAAGATTTTGCAAATAAAGTCGAAATTCATATTTGTAAATTTTCCCAACAAGTAGACCACATATCACATGGGAAACTTATTTTCTTTTATTTTTTTGACATTTCCATCATTTTCTTTTATGTTAGTAATGGCGCACCGTGGGTGTGGTGCGCCACAATCCCCAGGTGCGCCATTACTAGTTTTGAAAAAAAATGTTATTAGTGGTGCACCGAGGGTGTGGTGCGCCATTACTAGTTTTGAAAAAAAATAAAAAAAATTGTTAGTAGTGGCGCACCTAAGGTGTGGTGCGCCATTACTAGTTTAACTAGTAATGACGCACTATCCCCTGGTGCGCCATTACTAGTTTTGAAAAAAATTAAAAAATAATTTGTTAGTAGTGGCGCACCGTGGATGTGGTGCGCCATTAGTATTTGGAGTTTAATGGCGTACCTACATGTGGTGCGCCACTGCTGCGCCATTAATGTCCATATTAGTTATAGCCGTTTTTCTAGTAGTGTGTGGTGGGAGTAGGTTTCTCGGCACACGTGCATGTTCAATGCAGGTAGGCATGGTAGTCTGAAGCTGGTTGAATGCAGCGAGGAGGCCTGTTCAGCCGGGCGTGCAGCGGGCGGAACTCTCTTGACCGGCGCGCCACTTCATTGCTGGCGCCGGTGAGAGGTCGTGTCCGCTCTTTACCGGAGTCAATGCAGAGCGACCACTCCACAACGGCATGAATGCGAGCAACTGGCGCTGGGCGGAACGCGGGCGAGGGAGGAGGTTTTTTTTTTGGCGGGCTAGGTTAGTTGGGAGGAGGCGTGACCCCCTCCCCCCCCCCACTTTCTCTCCGGTTTGCGGGAAAATACACGTCTGGACCTCTCGACGGATCAATATAGGCCCGCGTTGAATGAGACAACACGTTTGGATCGTGTGGTCCAGACATATGTATGCGGGCGATATAAGGGTCGACATTGGTTATTCCCTAAGGCCCACTTGCTCCTCCTAATCAGTCCCTTGTGCATGATCATTTTAGAAGAATTTAGTTTTGAACATGATCAATGAGGATCTAGAGCCTATGGACCCTATGGAATATCACTTGGGGGATATAAATTATCCTACGTTTGATGTTAGGGGAACATCACCCACTAGCAATAAAAATGGCAAAATACTGAAAGCAAGAGGTCCGACATTCACAACATTTGCGGATGTTTTTGTTGGTTAAATCTTGGTTAGCCACAAGCATGGACCTTATATGTTTCACAGAGCAAAAGGGCAACATGTATTGGGAGAAGATCCACAACTAGTATCATGAACAAAAGGAATATGTGGAGCCGCATCCTATCAATACTACTCTCAATGTGGCCTCTCTCCAACATAGATGGTCCACCATCCAAGAGCACGTCAACAAATTGTAGGCCCCTACGCTTCCGTGATTGGCCGAAATCAAAGTGAGATTGGAGTTTAAAGTCATGTAAGTTGAATTCATTTGTTTCATTATGATTTACATTGCCACTTTTTAGTGTCGGATTACCATGATTACTTTATTGTTTGATAGATGATGTGGGTGGTCTGGGTCTCCGTGATATGCAGGTGTTTAACCAGGCCCTCCTTGCTAAGCAAGCGTGGCATTTAATCCAGCGGCCAGATAGCTTGTGTGCTAGGCTATTGAAATCAAAATATTTTCCGAAAGGAAATTTGTTAGACACGGTTTTTGCGTCTGATGCATCACCTGTGTGGAGAGGGATAGAGTTCGGACTTGAACTATTAAAGAAAGGTGTTGTGTGGAGAGTTGGGGATGGAAAAAGCATCCAATTTCTCAGAGATAATTGGATCCCAAGGCAATCAGAACTCATGGTTAAATCACTCAAAAGTCGCAACCGTTTCAGATGGGTTAGTCAATTAATTTTGCCGCAAACAAGAGAATGGAATATTCCCCTTATTGAACAGCTATTCCATAGCTTTGACGCTGAGGAAATCTGCAAGATAAATCTCCCAGTCAACGAAACAATGGATCACCTTGCGTGGAACTATGAGAAAAATGGTATGTTCACGGTAAGGAGTGCCTATAAGTTGGGAATGTTTTTGAAGCAGCAGGAAACAACAGCCGGATCATCAAGTAATGCAAGCACTAGAAGGGAAAATCTTTGGAATTTGATCTGGAAAGCGCATGTCCCTCACAAAATCCGTATTGTGGCCTGGAGAATCGCCACTGACTCACTCCCCACAAAAGAGAACAAAAGGAAGAGAACACTTGAAGTTGATAGCACATGTAATATATGTGGCAGAGAGACGGAGGATGCCCAACACGCTGTTCTGAAATGTACCAAAGCTACAGCTCTCCGGGAGGAAATGAGAGAGCACTGGACCTTACCAAGTGAAACTCTGCTTGTTACTCGGGACCCGGACTGGCTACTTCATGCTCTCAGTCTTTGTTCTGGAGACATGCGAGAAAAGCTGCTCTTGGTTTTATGGCGTTCGTGGCATCTTAGGGACGACATTGTGCATGACAAAGGAAAAGCAAAGGTGTCTGACTCAGTCCTATTCCTGAAGAATTATTGGGAAACTCTGAACTCAAACAGTCAAAGTAGAGGTGATGTGAAAGGGAAAAAACCTCTGTACGATGTACAAATGCAATCGCCCACTGCTCAGGAATTGAAGCCGACCATCCGCTGGTCCAGACCACAAGGTGATTGCATTAAGCTTAACATTGATGCTTCCTTTATTTCAGCTTTGAATGCAGCATGGGCAGGGGCAGTCACCAGGGACATCACCGGAGCAGTTGTCTTCTCTGTAGGCCGTCAGCTTCATTCTTGTGCTGATGCAGAGGAAGCTGAAGCTAATGCACTGCTGATTGGTCTTATGTGTTTAAGGGATTTAAACAAGGAACATGTGCAGGTGGAATCGGACTGTGCCGCAGTTGTCGCGGCTGTAAATGCAAAAGAAAGGAACAATGCAAAATGGTGGACTACTTATGAGGAAGCAAAGCTGTGTATGCGTGAATTCAGTTTGTGCAAGGTTAGTAAAGTTAGAAGAGAGTGCAACGTGGCCGCACATGAGTTGGCAGCCCATGCTAGAATGCATGGAGATTTTTTTATGCTGGACAACGTGCCACTGGAAATCTTTCATGTAATTCAGAATGATTGTAATTTTGCTATGAATGAATGAAAGAGCTCTCTTTACCCCTCAAAAAAAACACCAAGAAGAAACACTCCGTTTTAGCCGTTGTTGGATGAAATGGAATGGCCGACCAAAGTGGAATCAACTTGTAGAAGACCTCAAAGCCGACAACAAAAGGTTGAAGAAAAATGATGGCTCAAGCTCCAACCAATCCATTGGATTGGAGGATGACTAGAAAGAAGCTGTTGAGGAGGATGACCGAGCCACCGTGCCAGTGCATGACCAGCAAGTGATGGGAAACAAGTGGGAGAAGAGGAGGGTCGCTTGTGACACCGTGGCGACAAAAATGTCCACCACATGGATGGACATTTTTCCCATAAGGGAGAACAAGAAAGAGGCGAGGTACAAGCTCATGTTGGATGCACAAAAAGAAAGAATGGATTGGGACCTGGAGATGGTGAACAACAAGTTGCAAATTGAGAGCAACAAGTTGGGAATTGAGAAGAAGATCAACATGCATATATAGAGAGTACGAGGACAGGCCGGAACGGATGGCGTCCGGCCAGTGTTCATCACGTTGTCCATCGGTGGCCCATACCTTAAATTTCATTATGGCATGTCTGGATTGTTGAACTGTAAATTGGTTTGCTTTGTTGCGTTGTTGAATTGGGATGAATTTGTGCTATATGATCTATGTGCATGGATTCATGGATTTGGCGGATTGGATATGAGGACTGTGGTTGTCCGGCAAGACATCTGCCGGATCGTCCGGCGCTGTCTAGGATCACGCTCATGGTGTCCATGATTACTTAGCGAGATGGATTTGCTAAGTCCAACCGTAAATGCTGTTATAAAGTGTCAAACTGACTACTTCCCTGGGGGATGTGGCACCACACAGGGCAGGACAGCTGACGTCCAAGAGTGAAATCTGAAGGTACGGTGTGTTGATCCTACGGCGCTGAACCATCCACGGGGACACTGCGCCCCAAGGCAAGGCCGAGCAGAATCTCCTGGAGTGGGTGATCTCAAGGCATGCAGATGCCATTCTAGTTAACTGAGATGTTGTTTTCCCCCTAAAAAAAAAACTGAGATGTTGTTTCTCGAAAAGAAAATCAGGTGTTTACATATTCCTGAATCCTAATTGAACCTACTCCCAGTATCTCTTGCTGTTGTGAGGGATCTAATAATATATTCCACCCAAAAGAGATAGTAGTCTATGCTGTTTCAATTGTGAAAGTAGTACTATTTATGTTCCAATTGTTGCTGAATGCACCACAGAATATTTATGTTGTACGAGTTGTAACCCAAACAACTAAATGCGTCTACATCCATGTATGCACGGAAGGAATAACATTTTTGTTTCCAAATCAAAATGAAGACATAACCTATTTATGCATGCATAAACACAGAAAGGAGAAGAATGATGTTTATTTAATCTCTCTGATTGCAAGTTTTTCAACAGCTACCGAATTAGTCTACTATTACCACTGATTCCACACTGGCCTCAATAGAAAAGGAAAAACTACTACTGCTGACGAATGCCATCGTTGCTGAATGGACAAGTCCTGAGCCTGGGATCAGACCCTGTTTTTATCTTCCTCTGTTTTGGGAGAAACAGAGGAATAATAAGAGAGACAAAACAAACTCCCCCATTGCTTTTTGTTTACCCTTAGAAAAACATGCATAAATGATAGTTCATGATATAGCCTTCATTCTCCATCTGCTCCCGCACACAGCAGCAGCCGCCGACGACAGCAGCAGCCAACGTCGTTGAATGGATAAGTCCTGAGTGTGGCATCAGACCCATTTGTTATTCCTCTGTTTTCAAAGAAACAGGAGAATCCCAAGATGTTTGTTTGCCCCTTCCAAAGAGCATGCCAAACTGCAGTACATGGTGGTTCCTGATGACAGCCTTCATCCTCCACCTGATCATGTGACACTCTCATCTTCCACCTCATCCACCCTTTGCAACTACCAACCGCCGGCTCCCTCCACATCCAGGGTCTGGGGGTCATCGCCCTCTTCTCTTCCATGCCCCTCCGCCCTTCTTTCCATTGTGCCCATGCTCCAGCAGTGAGCGGCAAGACTTCACAAAAGCCGTACAAGAGCAGCATCCTACTGCTGGTAAAGAAACTCTCACCAGTTAACAACTACCTTCGATCTGCTGGCAAAAGGACCGACCAAAAAATCGTAATTAAGCACTCTTCACCATTCTGCCAAGGATGATACGAAATGAACAAAATGCTAGCACACACCATATGGAGGTAAAGAGGATTGGCCTGGTTGGATTCTCATCCTGAAGATGCATTTGCTTCACTGCAGCCTAGGAAGAATGCATGGGGAATAAGCCAATAAGGACATCACAAGGTGAGGGACTTCATATACCCGTCTAAATTCGATGATACTCACGAGTGTGCACAATGCAGTTCAAGAAATATTTTTGCTACTGGTGCAGTAGCACTTGCAACAGCTGAAACTGCATCCACCGGGCAGAACAGTTTGCGCATGGCTGCTGCAGTTGCAGAGGAAAGCCTGATTCAAACATGGCCTTTGCTTCCAAGGAGGCTGCTCTACATAAATAAGTAAAATCATATACAATTAGCATCATATCTACCAACGGTATTGCATCTGATTGAAATGGGAAACAAACAATAAGAGTGAGGCATTTGCAGATTCATCACCAACCAGACAAAGTCTATATGTAAGCAGTCGTGGAGCAAGTAAATCTTTTCGACAAGTGACATTCTAATTTAGTGTTGACTGGTCAGAAGCTACTACTGCATTAATTGTTGATTTCCATGCAAATGAAGAACATGTTGGGCATACCTATTTAACGATAACAGTGACCTGAATTGCCTCCAATAGTGCACTGGCATCATGTCCGGCGTATTCTTCTGAAGACCCTTAAACATGAATTGCCTCCAATAGTGCACTGGCACGATAACACTATTAAATTACATTAACAACAACGATTACAATGAAGGCAAAAATATTACCTAATACTGTAGAATGTAGACTCAGTTGAAAAACTGCAAAACTTATTAGTAGCACAACACAGAAATCTCACTGTTTTCCACAAGTATGCCAATAATGATCTTTCGATCCTTAAACATGAACTTCCCCGGTAAACCACCAATTCTTCGTGAGTTTTCGAAAAAATGTAAACACAAGTGACCAGAAGCTACCAGAACAAACATAGGAACTCCTGCACATCAAGCCAACAAAAATGATAAATAGAAGAGTATCTGGTATTTATAGCAATGCGGCAGTGTGAAGAGACTGCTCACCTTAACATCAATAGAATGATCCCAAAGTCTCATTTGTATTCCATGCTCATGCCATACTGATATGTTGATCCTGACACTCAGACGGGCCAAGTAGACTACCAAGTCTCGATGACTGTCAAGAACCCAAATTTAAACGCAAAATGTGATCCTGAGGAACACGAACGAACACCTACACAAAGAACCAAAATAAATGGTAATTACATGACAGCTTTTGCAATTTTCATTTAGGAAAAAAAATAAAAACTTGCAAAATTGCAAAAGGCACTGACTGCAAATTGTTAAGAAGTGGAAGTTGACATAATTGGTACTGTACATAAGGAGTGAGGTTCTACTTTAGATGTACTTACTAGATTTATGTACATGAAGGAAGATGGCCACAAGATCCCCATGTCATGCATGTGTGCAAAGAATTGAGTTGCACAAGGCTAGAAGAATGTACAAGGGAACTCCAAAGCAGAGGCCTGCGTGCATAGTAAGATGGAAGCAATAGTGATGCGAATTAATCCAAGAAAAGGGTGAGGTGGAAAACACAGTCAAATATAATTATGTTACCTTGGATCAGTCTAGCATGATTTTTGGAATGGTTCCCACTAACCCCCTGCACTGTTGTTTTAGCTCCTTGTTGCCACACCAGCAGACACTTAATTCTTCCAGTGATATGGGGAGGCCATCCTTGGGCAGTGACCGGATGGCCGGACATGAATCGACCTCTAATCGCTTGAGGTTGGTAAGCTTGTGCAGCCCTGCAGGGAGGTGCTGAAGCTTGTCAAATCTCAAAAACTCGAGTTGCTGGAGCGAGGCGAGGAGGCAAAGGGCGTCCTCTTGCTCATTAGTGAAGCGCTCCATTTTACAAGTCCCAGAAAGGTCCAGGTGAATGAGGGAGGAAGACAGGAAGCTGCAGATGGGCACATCAAGGAGTCCCATGGCCTCGTCCGTCCGGAGCTTTTGCAGTTTGGATGAACACAGGGGGGAAACAAGCTGGTGCAGTTCCTGCTCTTCTCCTCCTCCATCCTGCAGCACCCGCATGGGATTGGGATCCCATCCAGCAAAGAATCTAGGGCTGCCATAGATGATTAATCTCCTGAGCTGTCCCCCGGCAGTAAGGAGAGGCCCCAGGCCCTTGCATATTAGATCATTTCCACAAGATTTCAATATTAATTCAGTGAGGGAGCTGAGGTTTGAGAGTGGCTCCAGCGTCCCCATGCCTTCCACACCATTAAGTTCAAGGTGTTGCAGGGAGGATGGAAAAGGGCAACAGTAAGGAGAGGAAAACGAGCTCTTGGCGGATAGGAAGAACTTTGGGCTGTCGAAAATCCGTAACCTCTGGAGGGATCGCAGTGCTTGGAGGCCTCCTCCTCCCCTGACAGGAAGAACAATTGAAGGGTTGTCAACTAGGACCAGCTCTGGGCAAAAGCGGATGTACAACTCCCGCACTGAGTCAGAGAGATTTGCCGAGAAGAGGAGCAGCCCATCTTCATCTGACGTTGTTTGTTGCATATCCACCCCCACTGCCAGTTGTGTTATATTTTTACAATTTCTGATTTCCAATTGGGAGAGCCTTGGGAGGTGCGTGAGAAGCTCTGTCAAGTCCTTACCACTAGCAGCACCATGTAAATCCTGGACCACAAGATGCTCAAGAGGGTGTTGCCATTCCACATCACCTTCGCCACCTGCTGGCACGACCACACTATCTAATTTCTCTGCAACCAATTTCTTCAGTGAGGTTAGCATCAAAAGGTGGTTCAGCTCCAGAGGTGGGCACTCCACGAGATTCAGTGACTCGAGGCCTACCAGTTTATTGAATGCTAGCACTTGGTCTAAGCTTTGCAAATCATCCTTCCCAAAAATATACACAGAGGATGACTTTGAGTCGTACGAAAACATCTGTAGTAGCTTCACACCTCGTATTTTAACAGAACTCAATGTTTCAGTCCAGGGGATAGGCACCAACAAGAATTCTGGACAGTCCTCTATTTGAAGCTCCTGCAATTCAGGAAAACAATCAATGTCAGTGTGGTTTGAAAATGGCAACTCCAAGAGTTTAAGGCAGTCTCTAATAACCAGGACTTGCAAAAGAGGAAACATATGTTGAGTGTCATGTGATAGTACCCAATTTTCAAAACATCCCAAGCCAACAAGTTCAAGCCTTATTAGCCTGCAAAAGCTTTGCTCTATAACAAACTGCTTTATTGTGGCAATATACTCCAATACTAGTTTACGAAGATCAAACATCTTCCCTAAAGAAGGGAGACATTGCCAAGAAACACCAGAGAGATGAAGAGATTGAAGAG
Source organism: Triticum turgidum subsp. durum (assembly GCA_900231445.1). NCBI lineage: Eukaryota > Viridiplantae > Streptophyta > Magnoliopsida > Poales > Poaceae > Triticum > Triticum turgidum. Next base: position 719,474,394 of record LT934124.1, on the reverse strand, counting down.
CTTCAACGGCAAGATCATCCCCCAGCCATGTTGGACAAGAAGGGCATCCATGCCCTTTGATGCACAACTCTTGAAGGTATCTATGTGGTTGAAGGCTCTCAAGGACAACTGCTTCCATAACAGGCTCGGTATTAGACCGCCTACTATCCCAATCTAATGTTAACCTCTCCAGATAGTTTTTCTCCATCAAATTTGCTTTGGATGCTTCTTCTTCTGTCTGCATATTCTCAAGGTTATAGATGCCAAGCTCCCGTAATTCAGTCAAATGCTCTAGTTGCTTTGGTTCAAATCCTTCACTTTCTTTACTTACTCTAAATACCTTCAACTCTTCTAAGAGTCTGAGATTCCCCACATTACAGATACCTGAATGAAGCTCATCACTTGGGGTATAAAAATGATGCAATTTTGCAAGGTTGCTCAAGTCTTTGGGTAAATCACAACAACTGTACCACCAACCAAGATCCAAAATCCTTAAATGATAAAGTCTAGAAATGGCAAGTGGCAAATGAATCTCCCTACCATACTTTGTCCCCAAACATAGGTATCTTAGGTGGAGAAGTGCTGAGAAGTTATGCAAAATGGACTCCACAGAATATGGCATGTCAACTAAATGGAGAACACGAAGAGCATTTGCTTCTCTAAACAAATCACCCAAAACGTTCGCAATACTTTCATCTGTTTTTCCAAATAACATCAAAGTATGCAACTGTTTAATATTCAACATTGTCTTCAGCTTTCTCAGTTGAATCTTGAAGTTTTTATGAGACACTGTATCATCATCTATAATGATAGACAAGTGACGAATGGATGGTTGAACTTCAACTGATCCCACGTTGGAGCTATACAAACAAATACAATCATGAGATGCAACTTGCAATGCTAAATCATGTAGCAGGTCATGCATGACATAATATGAATGACCATTAGTTTCCTCTTCTCTGAAAAATCCATGTGTGGCCAAATCTTTTAAATTGCTCAAACCTATATCTTCAAATGTTTGGTTTCGAGCACCAAGTTGTAAGATGTCTAGTCCTATCCACAAGTTGATCAGCTGGCTGCTACTGAAATGAAAATCTTCAGGAAACAATGCAGAATAGGTAAAACATTGTTGCAGATGAAAAGGGAGATAGTCATAGCTAAGCTTCAAGGCAGGCATAATTTCATTAACACCGGTCTGCCTCTCCCATTCTTTACTTTCTAGGACCCTTCTCCAATGACGCAAATTAAGGTCCTTCCTCAGTAATCTACCAACAGTTTTTGCTGCAAGTGGTGATCCCTTCAGTTTTAGCATAATCTTTTCTCCAATTTGAAGCAAAAAGGTGTGATCCCTTCTACATTGATCATCACCAAAGACAAATGCATGGAATAACTCCCTAAAATATTTAGATTCTATACCTTCCAACTGTATTGGATGGTCAGCTGTTCTAACCATCTTTGCTATTGCTGGAAACCGAGTTGTGACTAGAATCATGCTACCATTTTCTTGTGATTTTTTTAGTGGTAGTAATAACCTTTCCCAGTCATCCTCATTACTACACCCCCATATATCATCCAATACAAGCAAGAACCTTTTCGATTTTAATCTCTGTTCAATCAACTCTTCGGCTCTACCATTTTTTTCACCTTCAACTGGAGGGATATTTGTTTTAATCTCCTCTAGCAGCTTATTCAAATTGAAACTGAGCGACACACATACCCAAATAAGTACTTGAAAATGATTTTGAACTTGTTGCTTTCTGTATATGTGTTGTATTAGAGTTGTCTTCCCTATTCCACCTGGACCGACAATCAGAAGCACACTCAATCCCTTTCTATTGTATTTGCCCTTGGTCATATCATGTATGATGGTATTCATGATATGGTCCCTCCCATATAGTTTTGGTTCTATACTCTGACTAGTGGTGATGAGACGAGTCTGGGCAATATCTGGGACAGTCATACGGTCACAACACTGCAGAATCTTGGTAACTTCTTTACGCACAGGTTTCATTTGCTCTACAATGTGCTTCATTCTTTCAGACACATCAACCCTATTAAACCTCAACATTGGTGTTTCTTCCACATGCTCTCTTTCTGGTGCACCACAAAGAGTTGACTGGCCATAATTATAATCGTGAACATGTGAAGAAGATGAGCAAGGGAGGAGTTTACCAAGCTTCGGCATGCGTCCATTGACCTCCTCCTCATAAACCTGATTGGCGTTTGGTGTTGAGGCATTGTCGCGTGGCCTCTTCCTAGCATGTGACCAAGCACAACCAAGCTGTTTGCAACAACCTTTCAAGGTGTGATGAGCATTGAGAGCAAGGTCGTGGATGCCGCCCTTGGCATGCTGGTCCACGGCATCGTATGTGCCATGGAGCTCGTCGTGGATGCGAAAGTAGTCCAGCTCATCCAACAAATCCTCTGCACAGTGCGCCGAGTGCCGCAACTTCCCCAGAAGCTTCTCCATGGCCTCACCACCGATCTGCTTGCGACTGGCGGTTTCGAGCGTGGCCTGCACGAGTAGCAGTTCCATCTGCAGGGCCTCAATGTTGAGTCCCAAGTTGTTGGTAGCATCCCAAGCCTTCAGCAAACCATCGGCAATGGGGGTCAGGGCCTTGCCCACCACCCATTGCGCCGTGCTGAGGAGCACGTTCATCCTCTCGTCCTCCTCTGCAAGCCGATGTATCAATGATCTGCAATGTGAGGACCTGAAGGAATCAAGAGAAATTCAGTGGATAATGCACAGCAAGTACGTAGAAGTAAATAATACTCTCTATGGAGAAAATTAATTATACTTGTAAATTATTGCTGTCAAGTACCTGCAGGAGCAGAAGCAGCAGAGGAATGAATAAATAGCAGGCAGTCGTTGCTAGCGCCAGTCTTGAGAGGGCATGCGCATCAGCATATACGCCTGAATTTCCTAATTATCTCCGACCAACGCATCGCCATGGATCAACACTAAATTTTTTTTACTGATCGGCTTCAGACCTCATGCGGCGGTCTTCAAGGTGCAAGCGCATCAACCTGCAAATGACATTGTTTTTAGTTTCATAGTTCACCATGCCTTCCAATCCACCAAGCATAGGTTGGAAGCATTCTGACGGGAAACATAAAGCTTCGAGGACAGACGTACTAGAGTATCCTAGATTACTCGCCCAATTAAGCATAGATAGGTTCAGATTAAGAAGGTGTGGTAGTTACCTGGAGATATATCCAAGAGCTGCTGCCTAGTCTTCCCTGAGGTATACAATCTATGGGAAATCGGGGATGATATTGGTGATTCCAGATCTTCTGAATATATACAAGGGAGTCACGGAAGGTATAAAAGTTTCTCCTTCATTCTCAATTATTGCTCCTACAGGCATGCAAGGACAGACTATAGTATCCTAGATTACACGCCCAATTAAGCTGAGATAGGTTCAAATTAAGCGAGCTGGTACGATAGTTACCTGGAGATATATCCAAGCGCTGCTGTCCAGCCTTCACGAAGGTATACAGTCTAGGGGAGAGAGGGGATGATATTGGGGATGCCAGATCTTCTGAAGATATATACAAGGGGAATATGATGGAAGGTACTATACAACTTCCTCCTGCATTCTTAATTATTGCTCCTACAAGTTGGCCTCCGGAGAAAGTTCAACTGTCGTTAGAGAGTTGACAAAAGCAGAGAATGTCATTACACTATATACAGTATGTCTGTAGTCTGACTAGTTACAAATACAACAGCAATCATGACGCGGTACCGACCGACGGAGAAAGTACTGTATTTGGTGACAAGCCCCACCATTAATTGGAACATTGCAAAGTTTATACATCATGTGATAAAATATGGCTGCAATGCATCGATTGATGCAGAAGGCCGGGATCATCCTGAATCCAAATCAACACCAACATACTGTACTGGGGAGGTAGACTACATGTGCCGACCTGATCAAGTGGTCGAGTTAGGCAGAAGGTACAAGAAGAGGGGAAAAAAAGAGTAGTTGCGCTTATAATCTACTCTATCCGTTCCTAAATATTTGTCTTTTAAGAGATTTCAAATGGACTACCACATACGGATGTATATAGACATATTTTAAAGTGTAGATTCATTTATTTTGCTCCATATGTAGTCACTTGTTAAAATCTCTACAAAAGACAAATATTTAGGAACGGAGCTAGTATCTATCTATGCGTGTCCATCTCAACCATTGCAAACAAATTAGTTCTAATCCCAGTTGTCTGTGCTGTCTGCTTGAAATTGAAATGGTAATATGCGGTGACAAAATTAGCAAACCGCGTTTTGTTAATGATTGGAAAAAATAATCACTAACAGTTCATGATTCTTTGGTTGGTAAACTGTGAGAATTCTTGAAATCCATCTGCTCTGCTCCCATGGCTTCTGCTGAATAACACGGTGACTTCTGAAACGAAACCAGCGTTTTGATTTTCGGCCGAAAAAACTAAATTTCGGCCGAATTTCGGCCATCTCGCCTGGGCCCGGTATATGGGCCTTTCGTCCGAATTATTTGGCCCAGTTTGAATTTATTTGCCCGGCCCAGCTTCTAGGGCCTTCATGTTACGCTTCTGCTCATATAAAAGCACGAACGCAAATGTCCCAACCCTAGAATCGCTGTTTTTCCTCTCGCTCCTCCTGTGGGCGGCGCCGCCGCTGCGCACAGAACACATCCTCGCCAGCGTAGCTTCTCCGGCGTCCGGCCAACGCGCTCACTAGCCTCCCGCCTTCCTCCACATCTCCTCGCCTCCACCCCATCCAGTTCGTGCCATTCGCTGCTCCAAGACAAGGGCATGGCGCTCGGCGGCTGCGGTAACGAAGCTGATGGTGCACGAGCCAACCATGGAGGCAGTAGCACGGGGCAGCGACAGCAGCATGGAGGGCGTCCTCTTGTTTGGGAAGGTACAAGCTTTCTTGATGCGTATACATCTCAATCAAGTACGTAGATGCAGTTTCAGTTTCAGTACGTAGATGCAGTTTCAGTACTTGTGCTTCTTTAGATGAATGAGAGGCTGCAATATCATACAGGGGTAAGAAAAACTCGCTCTTGATGATTTGAACAGAGTAGTGGCATCATTAATCTGAAATACACATGCATCTTGTAGTCACCAAGGATCCTGACAATGTTTTGACTTGGTATATAATCTGAAACGTACATGCATTTGGTAGTCAGAAAGGTTGCCCACGATCTGGTAATAGAAAAGTGGTTACAACCAGTGGCTTGTGCACAAAATTAAAGCTTTTATTATCACATCCAACCACTGGCTTGTATATTTGCAGAAGCATCCCATGTTTGAATCGATCATTTATTTAGATCTACAACGCGTCCAATATAAACTTCAGTTGTGTTTGTGTATTTAACTAAGTAGTTGTTGACCACTGATTAATTTCAATGTCCAGCGGTACTAGAGCATCAGCTTGTATATAAATTATTTATTCCTTAGTATCTAAACTAGATAATCTGTCTGTACTGTTTTTGTTCCTCATTCATATCAGGACACCCTAGTAAGAAAGGTTTGCTTTCTTAGCTGTCTACTCTTTATAACTGACCGTCGTTCTTTTGTCATGTGATTTTCAGGTAATGGAACTGCAAATAGGAGTGGCAGCGGCGACCAGGATGCAAATGGAAGTGGTTCCCAAAGACCTTGGAAAGGTATTACTATGCTTTGCTTGGTCACACGATGCTATTGGAACCATGATCTTTATTTGCTAGGTTCAATTAAACTGATGTTTGTAACCTTGCAATGCAGGACTTAAAGACAATAACTTATATGATTCAGGTTTCTGATTCAGGTTTGTTACTTAGAAAAATCTAGCTTGATGTATATGTTCAAAGCGGCTGATCTTTAAATAGCTTGATGTATATTGCTTTCTTTAAGTAGGTTGATCTTTAATTGTTCTCGTGCTCTAATGTTTATGCTCACTGTGTATGATTAGTACTGCTGTTCTAATTGCTCACCTAGTAGTGTTGCTGTAATTGATACTTATCTTCTTGTATTGTTGCTATAATTGCTACTTATCACATACCAGTGATGTTCTAGTTGCTACCAATCACTTAGTAGTGTTGTTCTAATTGCTACTTAACACAGTATTTTAGTTGCTACTTGGAACTGCTAGTTACTTAGATGTATGCACTCTGTATCATGACCCTTCCTCTGTTTTCTCCAAACCAGAAATGGCACATGAGCAAAGGATATCAAGAAGCTTTTGGATGTTGGGAAGCTTGGAGCTGATGCTTCAAATAAGCTGATGGTTGTCTTTTGGAGATGTTTCTATGTTTAATGCTTTAAAGTCTTTTGGCTGTACTGGACTATTTAAACTTTGAACTATGCTGTGATGGTTGAACTGATGCTGGACGGTTAAGGGTTTATGTCAGAGGCAACTTTATAACTAATGTGTGCCTGTTATGTTGGACTGTTAAGGGTTATGTTGGAGGCAATTTTATAACTAATGTGTGTCTGCTATGTTGGATTGTTAACTGTTATGTTGGAGGCAACATTATAGCTAACGTGTGCCTGTTATGTTGGGCAGATTCAATTTTCTTAATCCCTAGAGCTTATTTGCTAAAGTTTATAAGATCTCTCCTGATGGTTGTTGTGCTGATATGTTTTGCTCTATTTTATTTAAAGTTTTGTTCAAATTTCGGCCGAATTTCGGCCAAATTTCGGTTAAATTTTGGCCAAATTTTCAAATTTTGATTTTGCAATTTCGTCCGAGATTTTGCCGAATTTTTTGAAATTCCCGAAATTCGGCCATTTCGGCCAAGGACGAAAAAAAACACAAACCGAAAATCATTTCGCAGAACGAAACACCGATTTCAGCTACAGCATACCTTCGCGAGGCGGAGAGGAGAGTGGGCATCTGGTCGGCGCCGCCGAGGAGATGCCGCCGGCGACTTGCCAGCCTCCTCCTTGCTCATTCTCTGTGTGGTTCAAATCCCCCTCCCGCCTTCCTCCTTGCCCTTGCCCGCCCATTGTCGCTAGGGTTGGGATCTTGAGTGAGGGATAGCAGAGGCGGCGGCGGAGGAGAGGGAGGGGGAAGCGAGGCTAGCAGGGGAGGGGCAGACCAGGGCCGGTGGACGCCGCCACCGCCGCCGTCGCCGTCGCCCGGAGCAGTAGAGCTCAGAGCGAGGGGAAGGGGCCGGCCAGCGAACCACACAGAGACACACGCCACGGAATTCAGGGTGGACGCGGTCCGGGCCGGTCCGGTCCCTGACCGAGCCTCCCTTTGGAGTATAGCTGGCCAAACGGGCCGGGCCGGCCCGGCCCGGCCTGACCCATGCTATACATGCCTGGCACGGCCCGGCCCGCGACGGCACGAATACTAGCCGAGCCGTGTCATGCCGGTCCACGGGCGGGGGGTTGGAGCCCAAGCACGGCAGCCGTGGCTAGCTCGTCTCTTTTGATGTGTGCTGCTCTGTGCCTAGTAAGGATGTTTACTGGACCATGGCAGGCAATGCGCAGCGGCTTACCACATCTTTTGCACCATGCTTTTATCTCGGATTTTCTACCGTCCATAACTACTTCAACATAATAGTAGTCCTAGATTCTGGAGCCTCTCTCATCCATTTTTGTATTGTGTGTGTAAAATGACATGCAGTTTGAGACTTTTGAGTGTGAGAAATGAGAACTTGAGAAGGGCCGGCATCCCTTTTTATAGGAAAAAATGACATGTTAGGCACGTTAGGCACGTTAGACGGTTAGAGTATTATTGTGGGATAAATCTAGAGTTTTATTAGCGCTCGCCTCATCAAAACCTTCCATCCCAAAGAAGTAAAAGAGTACAAGCCATGCTCTAGAAATACTAAAAGATTAAAAAATAGAAAAAGAAAAAAAATACAAATACTACAACTGACTAATGGGATCCTTTCAACCTTGCCCCGCAGCCGCATCTATAGCCGCCGCCTCGGCTGCCTTGACGTGCGTCGTCTTGTGCCTCATCAGGTGGCTGGTTCCAGCATACCTGCCATCATGCTTTGGCACGAGCAACTTCTTACCGCATTCTTTGCACTTTGCAAAAAGCTCAGTGAGACCATCATCATTTGTAACGAATTCTTCATCGTAGTACCTCCAGATGGGAACTTGTCTCTTAATAACGTTTTGAAGAGGAACATCCATGTTTGTGTGTGGAAAATGAGATGGAGTTTGAGTGTGAGAAATGAGAAAGTGGGCATCCCTTTTTATAGCAAAAAAATGTCACGTTAGGCATGTTAGGCACCGCAACAATAATGCATAAATAAAAAAATGAGGCAATGTATCATCTGGGATAAAAGTTGAGCTTTATTAGTGACTGCCTCATTAAAACCTTCCATTCCTGGGAAGTAAAAGAGTACAAAGCCATGCTCTAGAATTACAAAAGGAAAATAAAATTGCAAAAAGATAAGAAAATTGCAAAATGATAAGAAAATGACTACACTACAAGTCTTCGACTATTGTTCCGGGTTTTCTTCAAAGTTCATTTCTTCAAACATGGCTAGTAGTTCTGTGTTTTCTGTAGTGTGTTGCGCTCTTCTTCTTGATAACTCCCCATCTTTGACGGACATAATTGTTCTCACCATATCAGGGGCGAGACTAGTTCTTCTCTCCTCAATTATCCTTCCAGCAAGGCTGAAAGCAGATTCCGATGAAACCATAGACACAGGCACCGACAACACATCACATGCTAATAGGGAGAGCACCGGAAATGTAAGCTTGTGTTCTTGCCACCACTGCAGTATGTTGAAGTCTTCCTCACTATCTAAATCATACATGACTTTTGTCACTGTTGAGGTACTTCGCTAACTCCCCGCCACCTTGAAGCACAGATGTTGACGTGGAACAGCTTCCGGCGGTCGAGGAGGACGAAGAACCAAATATCTTGCTCCATGCTCCTCTCTTTTTACCCACAGTAGGTGCTGGTGGAGGTCGTTGCATTCGAACTCCGGCATATTTTTCCTCATACTTAGAAAAAACTTCAAAAAGCTTCTCACGAGCCTTATTGAAGTCGTCGGTATAATCTAAAATTAGGGATGCAGATAGTACATTGAGTGCACTACGATACCGTTCAAGTTTAGCTCTAGGATCCAAGATAGATGCAAATGCATATAACAGTGGAATTTGCTGCCAATATTTTAAATACTTGGTTTTCATGTCAGCAACAACATTAACTAACAATCCATCCCCTTCATATGCTTTCAGATGACTAGCAATGTCTAATAGGGTATGCACCATCAAAGGAGATGTCGGGTAATTGCATCATAGAACAACTCACGAAATGCTGTCAATGCTGTAATAATATGCCAAGTTTCTTTGCTAAGTAGAGGTTCAAACCCCAAATTTGCATTAATAAAACCATTGAACTGAACTCTGTCTCGGATAATTGCCTTAAGCATCAAATATGTAGAGTTCCATCTAACAGGCATGTCTGAATTATACTTATGAGACCAACACCCTATAGAAAGGCAATATCTCTTATAGTTTGTAATTCCTTGAGTTGAATGCGAGAAGTAAGATATTGCAATGCGTATGACTTCAACATGTGGTTCACATAAATGTAATGCACTTTTAGCAATAAGATTAATGATATGGCAAGCACAACGTTGATGCATTAAAAAGGATACAACATATATGGAGAATATAGGAGCCAGGGTATTCATTGCACTCGTGTTTGCCAAAGCATTATCCAAAGTTATTGAGAAAACCTTGTCGGCAAGATTAAAATCATTCACAACTTTGAGTACAGCTTCAGCAATGTTTGATGAACCCAAACCCGAGACTAAGTGCTTCTGTAATGAGAGGAACGAACACAGAAGCGGAACTACCCTAGATACTTGTTAGATGAGAAGGCTGGCAAGGTCGATAGAAGTATATTGGATATACATTATGTTAATGTGTACTTTACTAGTACTCCTAGTAGCACCAGGGTATTAGATACCGGTTCGGTTGCTAAGTGTTAGTAACTCGAAATAAAAGGCTACGGAATAAATGGAGACTAGCTAAAGGTGAGCTAACGATATGTGTTGGAAGTGTTTCCAAGTTTGATGTGATCAAACATCGCACGCTCCCTCTACCATCAAGATTAGTATTAAACCAGAATAATTGTCATTTGGTGTTTGCGTTGAGAATAGACATGATTGGATTATGTCTATCGCAATACGGTTATTCATTTAAGGAGAATAATGGTTACCCTATTTATTTGAATAATACCTTCAATGGTCTTGCACCTAAAGGAATGGTTTATTGAATCTCGATCGTAGTGATACACATTTTCATGCCAAAAGATATAAGATAGTAATGATAGTACCACTTACTTGTGGCACTGCCATGTAAGTCATATTGGTATAAAACGCATGAAGAAGCTCCATGTTGATGGATCTTTGGACTCACTCGTTTTGAAAAGTTTGAGACATGCGAACCATGTCTATTGGTGTATATGCATGATGAAACTCCATGCAGATGGATCGTTTGGACTCACTTGATTTTGAATCACTTGAGATATGCAAATCATACCACATGGGCAAGATGACTGAAAAGCCTCGGTTTCAGTAAGATGGAAAAAGATAGCAACTTGTTGAAAGTAACACACTTTAATGTGTGCAGTCCAATGAGTGCTGAGGCATGCAGTGAATATCGTTATGTTCTTACTTCACAGATGATTCGAGTGGATGTTGAGTGTATTTACTTGATGAAACACAAGTCTGAATTATTGAATGGTTCAAGTAATTCAGAGTGAAGTTGAAGATCTTCGTGACAAGAGGATAAAATGTCTGTGATGTGATCATAGAGATGGATATCTGAGTTGCGAGTTTGGTACACAATTGAGACATTGTGGAAATTGTTTCACAACTAACACCGCCTGGAACACCATAGTGTGATGGTGTGTCCGAACATCATAGATGCACCCTATTGGATATGGGGCATACCATGATGTCTCTTATCGAATTACCACTATCGTTCATGGGTTAGGCATTAGAGACAACCACACTCACTTTAATAGGGCACCACATAATTTCCGTTGAGACGACACCGTTTGAACTATGGTTTGGAGAAACCTAAATTGTCGTTTCTTAAAAGTTTAGGGCTGCGACGCTTATGTGAAAAAGTTTCAGGTTGATAAGCTCAAACCCAAAGCGGATAAAATGCATCTTCATAGGACACCCAAAACAGTTGGGTATACCTCCAGTCTCAGTTCCGGAAGCAAAAAAGGATTGTTTCTAGAATTAGGTCCTTTCCCGAGGAAAGAGTTTCTCTCGAAAGGATTGAGTGGGAGGATGGTGGAGACTTGATGAGTTTATTGAACCGTCACTTCAACTAGTGTGTAGCAGGGCATAGGAAGTTGTTCCTGTGGCGCCTACACCAATTGAAGTAGAAGCTTATGATAGTGATCATGAAGTTTTGGATCAAGTCACTACCGTACATCGTAGGGTGACAAGAATGCGTACTACTTCAGAGTGGTACAGTAATCCTGTCTTGAAGGTCATGTTGCTAGACAACAATGAAACTACGAGCTATGGAGAAGCGATAGTGGGCCCAAATTCCGACAAATGGTTAGAAGCCATGAAATCCGAGATAGGATCCATGTATCAGAACAAAGCATGGACTTTGGTGGACTTGCCCGATCATCGCAAGCCATTGAGATAAATGGATCTTTAAGAAGAAGACGGACAAGGACGGTAATGTCACCGTCTATGAAGCTAGACTTGTGGCGAAGAGTTTTTCACAAGTTCAAGGAGTTGACTACGATGAGATATTCTCATCCGTAGCGATTCTTAAGTCCATCGGAATCATGTTAGCATTAGCTACATTTATGAAATCTGGCAGATGGATGTCAAAACAAGTTTCCTTACCAGTCTTCGTAAGGAAAGGTTGTATGTGATACAATCAGAAAGTTTATGTCGATCCTAATGATGCTAAAAGGTATGCTGGCTCCAGCGATCCTTCTAAGGACTGGAGTAAGCATCTCGGAGTTGGAATGTGCGCTTTGATGAGATGATCAAAGATTTTGGGTTTATACAAAGTATATGAGAAACTTGTATTTCCAAAGAAGTGAGTGGGAGCACTATAGAATTTCTGATGAGTATATGTTGTTGACATATTGTTGATCAGAAATGATGTAGAATTTCTGGAAAGTATACAGGGTTATTTGAAAGGTGTTTTTCAATAGAATCCTGGATTAAGCTACTTGAAGTTGAGCATCAAGATCTATAAGGATAGATCAAAAATGCTTAATGGTACTTTCAAATGAGCACATACCTTGACATAATCTTGAAGGTGTTCAAGATGGATCAGTCAAAGAAGGAGTTCTTGCCTGAGTTGTAAGGTATGAAGTTAAGAGTTAAAGCTCGACCACGACAGAAGAGAGAGAGAAAGGACGAAGGTCGTCCCCTATGCTTCAGACATAGGCTCTATAGTATGCTATGCTGTGTACCGCACTGGAAGTGTGCCTTGCCATGAGTCAGTCAAGGGGTACAAGAATGATCCAGGAATGGATCATTGGACAGTGGTCAAAATTGTCCTTGCAGCAAATAAGGTCATGTTTCTCGATTATGGAGGTGATAAAAAGTTCGGCGTAAAGGGTTATGTCGATGCAAGCTTTAACACCTATCCGAATGACTCTTAGTAGTAAACCGGATACGTACAGTGGAACAACCATTTGGAATAGCTCCAAGTGGAGCGTGGAAGCAGTATTTACAATATGACCTAGAGATTTGCGAAATACATACGGATCTGAATGTTGCAGACCCGTTGACTAAAACCTCTCTCACAAGCAAAACATGCTCAAACCCCAGAACTCATTGAGTCTTAATCACATGATGATGTGAACTAGTTTGGTGACACTAGTAAACTCTTGGGATGTTAGTCACATGACGATGTGACCTATGCGTGTTAATCACATGGCGATGTGAACTAGATTATTGACTCTAGTGCAAGTGGGAGACTGTTGGAAATATGCCCTAGAGGCAATAATAAATTAGTTATTATTATATTTCCTTGTTCATGATAATCGTTTATTATCCATGCTATAATTGTATTGATAGGAAACTCAAATACATGTGTGGGTACATAGACAACACCATGTCCCTAGTGAGCCTCTAGTTGACTAGCTCATTGATCAACATATAGTCATGGTTTCCTGACTATGGATATTGGATGTCATTGATAACGGGATCACATCATTAGGAGAATGATGTGATGGACAAGACCCAATCCTAAGCATAGCACAAGATCGTGTAGTTCGTTTTGCTAGAGCCTTTCCAATGTCAAGTATCTCTTCCTTAGACCATGAGATCGTGTAACTCCCGGATACCGTAGGAGTGCTTTGGGTGTACCAAACGTCACAACGTAACTGGGTGACTATAAAGGTGCATTACAGATATCTCCAAAAGTGTCTGTTGGGTTGACACGGATCGAGACTGAGATTTGTCACTCCGTATGACGGAGAGGTATCACTGGGCCCACTCGGTAGTGCATCATCATAATGAGCTCAAAGTGACCAAGTGTTTGGTCACGGGATCATGCATTACGGTACGAGTAAAGTGACTTGCCGGCAACGAGATTGAACGAGGTATTGGGATACCGACGATCGAATCTTGGGCAAGTAAAATACCAATTGACAAAGGGAATAGTATACGGGGTTGATTGAATCCTCGACATCGTGGTTCATCCGATGATATCATCGAGGAGCATGTGGGAGCCAACATGGGTATCCAGATCCCGCTGTTGGTTATTGCCCGAGAGCCGTCTCGGTCATGTCTGCATGTCTCCCGAACCCGTAGGGTCTACACACTTAAGGTTCGGTGACGCTAGGGTTTTATGAATATGAGTATGCAGCAAACCGAATGTTGTTCGGAGTCCCAGATGAGATCCCGGACGTCACGAGGAGTTCCGGAATGGTCCGAAGGTAAAGATTTATATATAGGAAGTCTTATTTTGGTCGCCGGAAAAGTTTCGCGCGTTATCGGTATTGTACCGGGAGTGCCGAAAGGGGTCCGGGGGTCCACCGGGGGGGTCCACCTGCCCCGGGGGGGCACATGGGCTGTAGGGGGTGCGCCTTGGCCTATATGGGCCAAGGGCACCAGCCCCAAGAGGCCCATGCGCCAAGATATAAGAAAAAGGGAGAGTCCTAAAGGGGGAAGGCACCTCCGAGGTGCCTTGGGGAGGATGGACTCCTCCCCCCTTCTTGGCCGCACCCCTTCCTTGGTGGAAGGGGCAAGGCTGCGCCCTCCCCCCTCTCTTGCACCTATATAAAGGGAGGGGAGGGAGGGGTGGCCGCACCCATAAGCCCTGGCGCCTCCCTCCTCCCTGCAACACCTCCTCCTCCTCCCGTAGTTGCTTAGCGAAGCCCTGCCGGAGATCTGCTGCATCCACCACCACGCTGTCGTGCTGCTGGATCATCATCAACCTCTCCTTCTCCCTTGCTGGATCAAGAAGGAGGAGATGTCATCCGCTCTGTACGTGTGTTGAACGCGGAGGTGCTGTCCGTTCAGCACTAGGTCATCGGTGATCTGAATCACGACGAGTACGACTCGATCATCCCCGTTCCATTGAACGCTTCCGCACACGATCTAAAAGTGGTATGTAGATGCAATCACTCTCCCATGACTCGTTGCTAGATGAACTCATAGATGGATCTTGGTGAAACCGTAGGAAAAATTTTAATTTTCTACAACGTTCCCCAACACTAGCGACTCCTGCCGGGCCTTGGGCCTTCGGTCCGCTCGGTCGGCCCGGTTAAAGATCGGACCAGACTGAAGTTTTTTCGGACTGATTTTCACGGCCCGGACCAAACAATTTCTGTAGCGGGCCTAGACCGTACGGTCCGGTCCTTAACGGGCCACAAGCGGGCCTAAAAGCTTGCTCGTGTCGTCCACCCTGACACGGAATCAGGATCGTACGTAACCTAGCAGCTTGTAGTCTGCCTCACCGTATCGTCTTTGTTTTTTTTTTGACACAACTACAAATCTTAACGTCAGATTTTTTACCATGAAAAATCAAATGTTTTTTTGACACTTTATGTTTGCCGAGGATGGCAGTTGGCAAACATGACAAATTCATCTCGGTTCCTTTTATTGTCAGAAATTGTCGTGATTGCAAACTAATTCTTTTATTCTTGCGGCAACGCAAATTGCAATAAAAACGTTCTATTTGTCATGCTTAAAGATCGGATTAGACTTTTAGCATTACCTTTGTTTTAAATTTCGAGGGAACTGATCCGTGGACATCATTTTTCACCGACTAACAATTTATTTGCCCGATCACAATTTTCTGGCCATTAGTTTCTTTTTCTTTTTCTGTGGGGTGGAGGTGGGAGGGGGGCGGCGGCTGACCAGCCTAGCTCCTCATCGGTCACCCCAATGCCCGTTCGATTGGTCAAAGCCTAGCCGTCAGATCTTTGTCAACGATGTCATCTTCCTCAAACATATCTGCCACTTCTTCCACTCCCTTGCTCCCTTGTTGCAAGTTGTCGTATGGCGAGGCCATGCTGCTACGACCGGCCGGTGCTATGACGCGGTCGGCGATTGGTACAAGAAGGAGGATATG
>LT934124.1:719428081-719450963 GCA_900231445.1 Triticum turgidum subsp. durum | reverse complement strand
TGAGGGCGGTGATGACGTCCCGGTACTGGGGGTGGCTAAGCGGCCGCCAAAGCTGCAAGTAGCCACACAGTTTGAAGATTGCATCAGTCGCACGACGAAGGGGCACCTTCTGAATAACAAGCTTATTGCGGATGTTCCAAAACGTCCAGGCAAGAACCCCTACGCACAGCCATCTAATATGGCGGTAGCGGGCAGGGCAGGCATTAAGCTCGGCAAGCAGGTCGGGGAAGTTGGTATTACACCACTGTCCGCCAGCCATTTCGCGGAAGCAGGCCCAAAGGAACTGGGCAGAATGGCAGGAGAAAAAGATGTGGTTAGCATCCTCCATGGTGCCACAGATGGGGCACCTCCCATCACCGGGGCCATTTCGCTTGAGAACCTCAACACCCGAGGGGAGCCGGCCACGGATCCATTGCCAAAGGAAGATCCGGATCTTCAGGGGGAGACGGATGTCCCAGATCAGGCTAAATGGTTCCGGGGCCGCCGAGGGGGCGATGGCACCGTATAAGGACTTCGTGGAGAAACGACCGGAGGACTCGAGGTGCCAGGACACAACATCCCGGTCCTCCTCCACCTCCATCGGCAGCAGAGCAATATCCTGGAGGAGGGAGTCCCAGGCGGCCACCTCCAGGGGGCCAAACGGACGCCGAAAGGCGAGACGCCCTAAGTCAATAAGGGCCGTCTCGACTGAGACCCGAGGGTCAACCGCAATGGCAAATAGCTCCGGGAAACGCACCACCAGGGGGGGCGTCCCCTAGCCAACGGTCGAACCAGAACATGGTCGAGGCTCCCGATCCAACAGAGATAGAGGTGCCAATGCGTAGTACGGGCATGAGCTGGATCACGGACTGCCAAAACTGAGACCTGCCCGAATGTTGGCAAAAGGCAAGAGGTTGGCCACGCAGGTATTGATTGCGGATGATGGTGAGCCAGAGGCCTCCCTCCACATTAGCAATACGCCACAGCCAGCGAGTCAGGAGGGCAATGTTCATGCGTTTGGAGGAGAGGATCCCAAGACCCCCCTGGTCTTTGGGCTTATAGATGTCGGCCCAGCTCACCATGTGGTACTTCTGTTTGTCGTCGTCGCCAGCCCAGAAGAACCTCGACTGGTATTTGTCCACCTCCTGGTGGAGGGTCTCATGAAGGCAATAGAAGCTCAAGAGAAACCAGAGGAGGCTCGACAGCGAAGAGTTGATAAGGATCACTTTGGCCGCCTTCGACAGCCAGCGTCCCCTCCAGGGTTCTACTATGCGCTGCATCCTAGTCACCGTCGGTCGAAGCTCCGCGACGGAGAGACGGGAGTCACTAATGGGCACCCCCAAGTAAGAGGTGGGGAAGGTGCCCAGGCGGCAGTTAAGCCGGTCTGCAATGGACATGGCTTCGTCCGGGGTGTAGCGAAGGACCATCACCTCGCTCTTGTCGGAGTTAATGGTGAGTCCGGACATTTGTTGGAAGCACATGAGAAGGAACTTAAGGTTGGCGATGTCGGACTCGGAGCCTTCCACCATGATAATGGTGTCGTCCGCATAGTCCCCTGCGAACGTGCTGCCCCTTCTATTTGAGAACGGGTTCCTCTGCCGTGCGCTGCCTGCCCTTGGGCCACTGACATGCGGGCCAGGACCCCAATGGACCCACATGTCAGTGGTGGAAAGGCAGGGTGCCGTCCCGTCTTTCTATTTGACCTGGCGTGATGTGGATCCGGTCCAGTGTAGTCTTGTCTTGTCTTCTCTTGCTTTACCCCATGTCAGCTGCTCAGTACAAAACTGCCCGACCAAATGTTGTAACAGATGGATCCCGCTCTCCCTGTGCTCTCTGGAAGAAACAACATCAGGATTGGACTCGGCATCGACTCCGTCACCGCGCACGTACGAGCTGGCATCATTGCTGGCTTTGGTACGCCAATGGTCCATCCACATTCACCGTCCCCGCTGTCCTTCGATTAATTCACCCCATTTCTCTTTAGGATAATAAGTTCAACCTTCCTTTTTCCGTTACCAGGAATTTCAACCGCACAGATCTCTAATGCATGCACATTGCTTAGTGTGCGTTCACCAACAAATCAATTAAGTTCTGGTCTGCAGTTCGTATGTGAAGCCAGCTGTTGAAACCCACTGCCTCGGCCTCATGCCGACACGACAAACGGAGGTGAGTGAGGCATCCTCCCTCGTTTTACTCCTGCCTGCCTGTTGTCATTTGTGCTCATCCAGTTGTAAATAAACTGAGCCATGACTGTCTTTTGCCGCTACTAATTGTTACGTGTAGCCCCGATTTTGCTGCCACACTATTGTGTACAACTCCACTTGCGAGATTATATACTAACTAATCTTGATCAATGCTACAAATCCAACCCCATGCGAGGACACGCGCTAGTGGCCAGCTGGTCCACGTTCGGTTAACGTGAACAAATGGTCCATCGATCGGGGCTCATCACATCAGAGTTTCTTAATTAGGATATCGATCGATTCCAAAGCCTGGCAAGCCTAAGCCAAGTCTCAGTTAACAATGTCTGTATCATGTTCAGACCTACAGGTTTCCTCTACTTATTTAGCAGGACCACAGATTAATCCCCATATAATTAAGTCTTCTCATATCTGTAGCTACGACATCACGCTATGTCGCTTAGCATGCAAAACAGAGTCTACTTAATTTGATGAGGCATGTTAGCTAATTTCAGAAGCCACCATCACACACAGAGCTGGATGATACTCCAGCTAGCAACGCTCAACTGCAGTGCCCGTTTCGCTTCAATGTGCTGGCATGCATGGACCAGTTAAAGTCCGTCGATCTGGTATATATGCACTGTCTAGTTAACTAGCTAACTAGCCACTGGACATATCAGTTAGTTCATGCATCTTGTTAACAAAAATTACTTATCTCGTTTAGCTTGCAAGTCTTGTTTGGTAATATATGCTTTGGTAACATATCCAGACGCTAGTGGCTGGCCGCTGTCTTAACGTGAAGGCTCCTTCAATCCACTAAATCACTGCGTTTCTTAATTATGACTTCGATCTAAGTCAGTCATGTTTTACAAAGTGTGAGTTTATTTGCTGTATCATATCCTGACCTTGCTGGCAGGTAATTAGTTATATGCTTGATTCTACAAACCGTGTCTTTCTTATCTCTTCTGCATAGAGTGTCTACTTGGGAAAGGAAGTGATTATCAGCATTGGGAGTTCGATCACCATCACATCTAACAGCTAGCTAGCTAGCTTTGAGTTCATATTTTTTATGAGGCGCAGGTACAAAGACTAAGAAACAATAAAGGTTGAGAAAGTCGTAAAAGAAAAAGGGTGGTTCAAACATTATTCCAATGGATCCACCAGATGCTCTGCTGCGAGATGAGAAAAATAATGACCTTGTAAGCTTAGTCCTGGACAACTATTAATTATGTCGAAATGAAGCACCAACACTTATTTATTTGAGTAAATTGCACAAAACCACCACTTTGAAGGCTAAGTTTGCGAAAAACACTACAATACATTTTTTTCAGAAAACACCACGTCTACGGTAATCTTTTTGCAAAAAACACTGATTGGCGGATTTGACTCGATTGAGCACGTTTATGACAGATTGGGCCCGCTAGTCAGGCTGACGTGGCACCACCTAACTAACGGTGAAGTTGGCTAATGTTATCATCATGTGTGGCCCTGTGGGGTCCACCTATCGTTGAAAGAAAAAGAAAAAAAAATGGTGCTCATTGACCTCCCGCTGCTGGACAGAGGAGCGTTGTGGCCGCCGACGCTGGCGTCGACTGGGGCCCGAGGGAGCTCGCCCGCGACGGCTCTGGAACAAGCGCTCCGCGCGCGTCTGGGGGTGGCTGCAGGGTCGCATTGGACGGCATGCAGCGTCGCCGCCATGGGCCAGGCCGCGGCGACCGAAGAGCTGCGGGACGGGGAATCTGGCCGAGGGGGCGGGCGGCGGCACCTCGGCCATTGGAGCGGGGTGAGGAGCTCCGAGCTTGGGGAAGGAGTTGAGGACTGCGAGGGGGCAACGAGATCCCTGCGCCCTCGTGAGATCTCCGTCGAGGCAGAGCCCGCCATCATCGTTGCCGCACCGAGTCAACGGCGACGGCGTCCTCGGCGCGTGGGGGAAGGCCGCCCCACCACTTGGGAAAGGAAGTGATTATCAACACTGGGAGTTCGACCACCATGACATCTAACAGCTAGCTAGCTAGCTTTGTTCATATTTTTTACAAGGCAGGTACAGAGACTAAGAAACAATAAAGGTTGAGAAAGTCATATAAAAGAGAAAGGGTGGTTCAAACATTATTCCAACGGATCGACCAGATGCTCTGCTGCGAGATGAGAAAAATAATGACCTTGTAAGGTTTGTCCTTGGGAACTATTAATTCGGTCCAAATGACGCATCGGCACTCATCTGTACTACTATATAGTGTACCAATTTTAAAAGTTCGAATTCAGGCACTGAAATGCATTTGTGGCCGTTCATTGAGTTGCATCTGACGGCCTAGAGCGCTTGGATTCGCAGCTACAGTAGCATTCGGTGTTAACTGGGTCGTTCCAGAAACATCCACAGAGTAAGCACTGACTTAGGCTCCTGAAACAGACATGCAGTGGGTCCGTACCTGGTGCTAACTCTGTTATGGCATGTGGCTGGAGAAATAAGTAGCCCCGTGCTACCTTGTCTGACAAGCAGTGAAAATATATAGAATTAAACAAATCAAACCAGTGCATTGCACACATAACTCGCGTGCATATTTTTTTTTTAACACAACTCGCGTGCATTTTTGGGTGGAAGCTAAAATATTCCTTTAGTAAAAAATAGCAACGGGTACCCCAATTTTGTGAAAATGACATATTTTCTTTGCATATGATAGCTACTGTGTATGAACATAAGAAGCTTTCTTATGCTAATTACAAGTATTTTGTTTCTCATTTTCTACATGCACAATGTTCATTTTTCTTGAATCGTTTCTTCGGGTACTCGATGACTTAATTTCTGGGGCCAAAATCACACCGTAACGTAAAGACGCGCATTGCGCGTGAAAGCATACTAGTTTATTATAGGATTTCAAACATTGATCCAGGACTTTGCTCGCGCGTCTGACGGATCTGCCGGCCAGTAGATATTTCTTGTTTAGAAATGTCTAGTTAGCTACTTCAACAATCAAAGCTTGTCGCTGGCTTCGTCCTCAAGGTGCCATCTCTGACGCTGAATCGATTTAAATTAACTCCAACCCAGCACTTGATCTCTAGCTACACCTAATACCACACAAGAAATCTTTGAGAACGTATCACATTTACAGTTCTTTGAGAATGAAGGAGGTAGGCATATCTTTGAGAACGTATTTTTTAGATGTCATTTTTATATTACTTCTTCTTCGGTACAACCCCCCTAAACACATCAACGATCAACATCTGTCTATACCCCTTCATAGTAAAGGGTAAGATTGTCTTTCTAGAAAATACGACGCGGAGATCTATCACGTTTTGAGTCCATCGTGGGCCAGCCCATTAGTGAGTATGTACAGTAGCACTGATCGAAAATCCAAAAAAACAATGAGCCTACTAGGCATCAAAAACATGACCTCCAAGTGTCCTGAAATTGCTGATAGCCACCAGAACCGTCATACTTAGGTGATACTTATGGAGCACCATTCTTTATTACCTAGAGTGGATGAATTGTAGGTGTTTTTAATTAGAAATACAATAGCAGATCAAAATTGGTACTGTACAGCCTGGCCGGACATTCTATCTAAAGTGTTTTTATAGAATAAAAAAAACTAATGTGTTTTTCATCTTTTGGAATATTTTCGAAAACATGGATATTTTTCAAGATATGAGAAAAAACAAAATTTGAACTTCTTTTGGAAACGTGAATTTTCTTCAAATTTCTGATCCTTTTTTATGAAAAATACTTTGATTTTGTGAATATTTTTCAAATTCTATGAACAATTTTTCAGAATTGTCAACATTCTTCGGAAACTGCAGATTTTTTTGAAAAGATGAATAATTTATCAAATTTGTGAACATTTTGTTGAAAACATGAACAATTTTTAAATTTCTAAAAATTTGGAAATGCAAACAGTTTTAAAAATTGGCGAGCATTACTCTAAAACACAAAAAAATAATTTCAAAATTTCAAATATTTTTTCTAATATACTAACATTTTCTGAAAACATTTCTTATTTTCTAGGGCCTAGCATTTTTTGT
Organism: Triticum turgidum subsp. durum; assembly: GCA_900231445.1. NCBI lineage: Eukaryota > Viridiplantae > Streptophyta > Magnoliopsida > Poales > Poaceae > Triticum > Triticum turgidum. The sequence goes on along the minus strand of LT934124.1, from coordinate 719,444,790 downwards.
TGTTGCAATTATTTTCGTTTTTCTTCTCTTTTTGGTAACACATTTTTCTGATTTTGAACAATATTATTCTTTGTGAAACTTGTTCAAAAATTTGAAAATTTGTTTGGCATAACGTAAAATGTTCTTGTTTTCAAATATTGTTTAAAATTCTAAAAAATATTCTGGAATTTCATAAAATGTTCCAATTTTCGATTTTTTCGTTCACAAATTTAAGGAATGTATGCGTTTCAAAAAAGTTGATGATTTTTTGAAAAAAGTACGTGGTTTGCAATATTTGTTCAAAATTTTCATCATTTTTTCGCAGTTTGTTAACAGTTTTGGGAAAAAGTGTTCAAGTTAGTAAAATTTTCATACACACTTTGAAATCCAAAATTGTTGAAAAATTTCAATAAATTGTGAGGAAAAATAAAATGTTTATGTTGAGTGATAATGACGGGAATTATAAATACACTCATCTAACTGGTATATTTTAGGCTATGGATAAATGATGCCAGCTTCTTGTAAGAGTCTGGCATGGACATATGAGGCATCCATGCTTGGTTTGAATGACTTCCGACACCGTATCCACGTTTTGACATTAATCGGCTTTTTTCACCGTAAAAACTAAAAAATGCAAAACTTGGCAAAAAGTCAAACAATTTGGCATGGTGCCTTGAATTGGTCATACAAGACCATGAAAAAATAGGGTCATTTAATGAATGTCGAGAAATTAGGTGCTCCCAAACATATCCTTCTGGCCTATTCGAACACTCTCCATTGAACATGGTATTTCTTTGAAAATATCATACATGCCCCCAACTTTTGGAAGCAAGTGGGCAATGCCCATGTTAGGCATCCATGGCTGGCTTGAATGACTTCCAACACCGTACGCACGTTGCGACAAATCCAACCTTTTTTCTGCATTTTCTTACCGAGAAAAGTCTAGAAAAAATACAAAACTTGTCGGAAACCAAAACAACTTGTCATGGTTCGTTGAATTTGTCATATGAGGGCATGAAAAAAATTGGGGTCATTTCAAGGACGTCGAAAAACAACGTGCTCTCTGACATACCCTTCTGGCCAACCAGAACACCCTCCGTTGAACATGGTGTTTTCGTAGACATCCTTGAAATTACCATAACTTTTGCCATTGGGTGGACATACCCATGGTAGGCATCCATGTCGGGTTAGAACTACTTCCGACACCGTATGCAAGTTGCGACACATCTAGCCATTTATCGACCTTTTTGACAAAGAAACCTTTAGAAATGCAAAACTTGTCGAAAACCCAAGCAACTTGGATTTGTGTCTTGAATTGGTCATACAAACCCATTGAAAAAAATATTGGGGGCATGGATGCCTACCATGGGCATGCCACCTACTGGCAAATGTTGGGGTCATTTCAAGAATGTCCCAAAAAACACCATGTTCAACGTAGCGTGTCCGAGTAGTCATCCACGCCAGGTTTGAAGGAAAAATGTATTTAAATCATAATTTATATAGATACTTAAAACTGTCATTTTAAGTTTCTAACATAACTAACAAATACAAAATGATAGAATTGAAAACAACAAATGCTTTTTTAAGCATTTCATAAATATTTAAACAAAAAAGAATTAAAATCATAATTTAAAATAGTTACTTAAAACTGTTATTTCTGTATTTCAATTTTTTGAATAGGTTTCAAAAAATAATAAAGTTTAAAAAGGAGAAAAGACAAATTTTGAAAAAAGAATGAAAAACGAAAAAATAGAAAAGTAAAAAAAAATCTTAGGTCTTGCCCAACTAAGCGACGGCATCGGTTCTGTTGGGGGACTATTAGAATTTGTTCGGAATTTAAAAAATGTTCTCATTTTCAAAAAATTATTCACAAACTGGAAAAATGTTTGGGCAAATTTATAACACTTTTCTGGTATCATTTATTTAGTCTCATTTCTGAAAAATGTTTTGGAATTTTTTTTCCGTGCTCTCAGAAAATATTTGTTTTCACAATTTGTCTGTGCTTTTCAAAAAATTATTCGCATTTTGAAATTCTGAGAAAAAAAAGACACTAACATTTTTTGAAATTATCTTACAATTTTAGAAAATGCAAATATTTTTTAATTTATGAACAAAATTTGGAAATAACAAACATTTCAAATTTTGGGCATTTTTATTGAAAAAGAAAGAAGAAACATAACTGGAAAAGAAAATAAATAAATAAAAAGAAATCATGGAAACAAGACCAGTTCACAAAGTTATTCTAAAATCTTTCTAAAATTCGCAGCCCATCCATTACTTAAGATGCCTAGCTTTAGATCGCTCACGAATGGTACTGTATCGCAGTGGTTCTGGTTGCACTTAATGTTTTAAGTAATCGTGGGTTTGATTTCCAGCTTGTGCAATCCTTGTTCACTATTTTTGACCGCATGCCATCCGAAATGGGTCGGCCCAATTAAGCTGCCCTGCGTATATGTTTCTACAAAAGTAGATACAAATTGTGAAAAGTCCATACTACCTTTTATACATATTGCAAAGGGGGTTGTACTGAAGCGGGACTCTTTTTACATTCGAAATCGTATAACATTTACAGTTCGGGACATCTTCCCTAGCTGTATATATACAACCACTAAAAGCAGACAAGAAGGATCTTGTTTTTTGGAAGTTTTATTACCTCCGGTCTCTACATAATAGATGCATATACGGCCATAACTATTTGTGTCAGCTAATTACATAATAGATCGCCTTTTCAGTTTAAAAATAAATAAAAGAAAATGTCAAAAAAATAAAAGAAAATAAGTTTCCCATGTGATATGTGGTCTAGTTGTTGGGAAAATTTACAAATATGAATTTCGACTTTATTTGCAAAATCTCTCTAGAATTTAGTAAAATGGGCATAACTTTTGCATACTAACTCGGATTAAAAAGTTTTTTATATGAAAAATCATCTACTCAAAAAGTTGCATCCAAATTTAACTAGGGGAACCCCGTTAAACATTTTCAAAATCCTCAAAAACCTAACAGAAAAAAAGTTACGCGGCTTTTAAGATCTAGAGTGCAAAAAATCGAAAAAAATTCAAACTGTGGTGAAACAATGGTCAAACTAATTATTCTAGAATATTAGTGTTACTAAATAATTATTTCAGTTATTTTGAATTTTGGTCAAATCTGGTCAAACTGTGGCCAACCTGTGGTCAAACAATGGTCAAACAATGGTCAAACTAATGATTCAAGAAATATTAGTGTTACTAAATAATTATTGTTTTTTAAAATGGCCAACCTGTGGTCAAATAATGGTCAAACAATGGTCAAACTAATTATTCAAGAAATATTAGTGTTACTAAATAATTATTGTTTTTTAAAACAATAGTTTTAAACTCAAACAGTGAAATGTGTCACTTCATGCTCAAGCAAAATTCCCGAGGGTTAATACGATTGACATCTTACTATTTGTTAGGAAAACAACAAGTGCAGACTTGGAAACGAGGGAGAATAGAACCCGGAAGTTAAGCGTGCTCAGGCTTGGGGAGTGGGAGGATGGGTGACCGTTCGGGAAGTTAGATGATTTGGAATGATGATGAGTTATTAGAGATTAGAGGATAAATTGAGCAGTGATGATGGGTGGTGATTAGAGATTAGAGGTTAAAATAATTCAAAAATTTAAAAATAAAAAAAATCAAAATAAAAATCATAAAATTTCCATTAGTCCGGTTGGTGTTACCAACCCAACCGGGACTAAAGGTGGAGCTCCACGTGGCCGCGGCCTTTAGTCCCGGTTCTAGTTAGAACCGGGACTAAAGGGGGGAGGCATTAGTCACGACCCTTTAGTCCCGGTTCATGAACCGGGACTAAAGGCCCTTACGAACCGGGACAAATGCCCTGTTTTCTACTAGTGACCCTGGATCCCGTCGTGCCGCTGCCCGCCGTCACCGGACCTGGATCCCGTCGCGCCGCCGCCCGCCGTCGCTGGCCCTCGATCCCATCGCGCCACCCCCGCCGTGGATTTCTGCGCGCCGCCCCCGCGGTGGATTTCTGCGCGCCGCCGAAGACCACCACCACCAAAGCGCCGCCACCTGCGCGCCGCCGCGGCCGCGGCCCGCCCACACCAACCACCCCCGGCGCTCATTAGGTTGGCCCTGCCCAGGCTCCATCGCCGCCTTGGAGCCTCCTCCCAGTGGGGCTCCACAGCCACAACACCAAGGGCGTTCATCGCCGCTACCTCCGGCCGTTCAGGTACGCAGCCCCTGTAGAAGATCAAACAGGGCGCGCGCCAAATAGAGTGCGAGAAGTCTACCTCTCCTTGATGTTCTTTTTTTTAATCGTGGTGCCATCAATCCATCTGCATCGAGGCCATCATGATGCAACAGTTGCGTTCGAGATTGGCTACATCCTCAGCGTCGAGGTCTCCATAGCAGGTCGGACTGTGAAGAAGTAGCAGGCCAGACTGAAGAAAAATAGTAGGTTGACAGATTCGCCCTCATCTAGAGGGGATACAGGCCACCGCTTGTCTCCTCGGCCTGCACAACCATCTCCGCGCTGCATCATCATTCCAGTGTACGCTTACCTCGCCTGCCAAGTGGAAGTTCAATTTCTCTTGCAAGGTCCGGTCACCTTCGTGTTCATGTCAGTGCGAGATGCCGGGCCGTGGCGTCCAGCTGCACAACGGAGTACAGGGTGTACATGTCGAGAGGACCACGCCGCTGGTGCCCAGCGTCACCAAGCTCCTCCCAAGTGCAGCCTCCCCGAGCTGGTCTGGCCATGGTCTGCCGGGCGCCTGAACTCGAAGAGAGCCTGAACTTTTGTAGCTGGGGTTGCTGCACCCAGTTGCTATCTTCCGTATGAATGAGTAGAGAAAAGTCATAGAGAGGAGAGAGAATGAGGAATAAAACGTGTGGTGCTGGTTACTTCTAGGAGATAAGATGGAGAGATGACGACCAAAAGGCGTGGTGTAAAAACATGCATGGCTTTGTGTATAAAAATGACTATTTGTTTGCAAAAAAGCGTACTGCTGGTGCTACTTTCATTCCATGGACAGTGCACTATTTTTTTTCAATTGAAGGGTGTTGATCTTACGGGAGTTACTACCAAAACACAACTAGCCAAACAAAAAAGACGTTTCAGAAAATAGAATCCCAAGTTCAAAGGATGTTATCGAGCAAATTCATGCACTTAGGAAAACATAGTTCGAAATATGTTTAATAAAAAAAGATAGTTTGGAGACGTCAAATATGGATGTTTGGAAAATCAAAACACTACAAAAAATAAACAAGTTGAAGTTCATATCTAAAAAAATGGGGAGGTCAAAAGCACTACAAACATATAAAAAAATCTTCTTCGGCAAGTAACATCGAAAGTGATTTTTTTTACCAGTGAGGTTCGAATGACACACAAAAGCTTCGCCAAAAAGATAGAATTTAACCAATTGTTTAAAGAAATGATGTTCAAAAACAAGAAAACGTGAAGTTCAGACTATTCAACTTTTAGGAAAAAATAAGATATTTTCTGTCACTGTAAGAATAATATGAAGAAGTTCAAATTAAAATAATGGATCGATTCGATGTTTATGTACCAGCAAGAAAACTTGCCTCACTGAGAAGAATGTTAACTTTGAGAATGAATAAATTGGAGAGTTCAGTAATACGAAAAATAAGATATTTTCCTTTACTATAAGATTATTTAGTTTAAAAATGTGTTGTCTAGTTCTAGTTCTATACTATTTTTTCTGAAGTTAAATAATATCCGTCGGGGCAGAAAAATCAGGGTTTTGATATGTTGGTTTCAGTTTCAGAAATGCTCCAGAAAAAATACAAAGAAAAATGGTGCAGGGGTTGCATGAAGAATAAAAATGACAAAGTTCAAATTAAAATAGAGAAGCAATTCAATGTATACGAGAAATTCAAATAATTACCGTTAAGAAAAATAAAACTATGTAGTTCAATTTACAAAAAAAATGTTTACTTCGTATTTAAAAACATATTTCCTTTCTAAGAATATGACTAAGAAGTTGAAATTAAAATAACAGAGAAGTTCGAAGTATAGAAAAAAACTCAGATTTGTTGCGAGAAGTTCACGTGCACCTCCATGCACGGTTCAATATTTATATTGCGGGACGTCCGACTTCCAATTACATGTTTTACAATGGAAAAAAATGACGTCCGGCCTTCAATTGCGTGTAATTCGACGTATACACAAAAATGTGATAGAATTTTATAGTGAAAACAACGAGAAGTTCAAGTACTGCAATGAATGCATTTCAGGTGAGAATAAAGTATTGAAAAATAAAAGCTTAAAATGTTTGTTGAAAGAAGTTCGAGTGCTTTGTCCGGGGAAGTTTAGAAATTCTTGCGAGAGTGGTTCACCTTGTATTTCCATGATGCCTATTTAAAAAAAATGAAGAATACGTGGCCGAAGTTCAACGTGAAAATAGCGAGCAGTTCAAGTACTATACTGAATGAATTTCAGATGAGAATAAGAAAATACAAAACTAAAAGTCTAAAATGTTTGTTGCAAGAAGTTCACGTGCTCTACCCTGCATGGTTCAAAAATTATATCACGAGACATCAGACCTTCAATTACAAGTTAAATAAGCCAGGAAAAAACAAAAACATTTTTGCAATTTTTAAAACTGCTCTCAAACGGCAACGAATTTGTAACACCCGCTACATGAAAATGTTGCTCCTATTCATAAGCTTTCCAACGGTATATTATATGCTATATTCTGATGTACGGTTTAAAAGTTTCATGTATACCAATTAAAACACTTTTATATGTTGAAAAAAAATTGAACTGTCACGAGTATGAAAATGATCAACATGGGAAAGTTGCGTGTTTTCTACAGATTTCCATTGGTATATCATTTGCTCACATTCGGTAAGTGCTTGGGGAGCGGGCAAAAAACAACACGTGAAAAACGGAGTGATGTTCAAACAGAACTGCTCCAGAAGTTCAACCTCTTCACGGAGTGCATTTTCGGAGATTCTATTTTCGCGATGAAGGCGGAACTCATGATTTCAGAAGTTCAGGTTCATAACTGCCAGAAGTTCACGTACTACACGGTGTGCATTTTGTATTAAGAAAATAATGAAAAAGCAAAGGTTAAATGTTCTGTTGCTTAATTTTCAAGTGCTCGGCCCGAGAAAGTTCAAAAATTCTTGTGAGAGAGGTTGAACAAAAATACGTGACAGAAGTTCAAGGTGAAAACAGCAGGAAGTTCAACTACTTCGTTTCAAAAGAGAATAAAAGAATACAAAACTAAAAGCCTAAAATGTTTGTTACAAGAAGTTCACGTGGTCCACCCTGCACGGTTCAATAATTATATTTATGACACACCTGTCGTTCATTTATATGTTGTTTTAAAAAGCAAAAAACAACGTTGTTTTGCCATATTAAAAACTTCTCTCAAACGACAACAAATTTGTAATACATGTCTACATGAAAAACTTTCTGCGATTCATAAGCTTTCCACCTGGTATATTATGTGCCACATTTCGATGAACGGTTTAAAATTTTCATGTATACCATTTAAAACACATTTTGATGTATTCAAAAAATTCTTACCTGTGGAAAGAAGTTCATAGTGAAAACAACGAGAAGTTCAAGTACTACAAGGAATGCATTTCAGGTGAGAATAAAAGTATAGAAAAATAAAAGTTTAAAAGGTTTGTTGAAAGAAGTTCAAGTGCTCTTCCCGGGGAAGTTCAAAAAATTTTGCGAGAGAGGTTCAACTTGTATTTCCATGTTCGATTTTTTCTGTATAAAAATTGAATACAATTCTTTACTCAAAATATAAAAAGGTGAAGTTAAAATTGAAATAACAAAGAAGTTCGGAGTTTATTAAAACATAGGATTTACCTATTCAAAAAATAAAAAACACAATACCATTTTTTGTGTATTAAAATAATTCTCTCAAACCAAAGAGAAGTTCAAAGTGATAACAACTGGAAATTCACGGACTACATGGTGTGTATTTCATATAAGAAAAAAATACAAAAAAAGTGAAACAGGGTGAAGTTCAAACAGAGATGCCCCAGAAGTTCAATTACTTCACGTAGTGCAAAAAACACCACGTAAAAAATCAGCACGTCAAAAACAGAGTGAAGTTCGAACAGACACGTCCTGGAAGTTTGACTACTTCACGCAGTGCAAAAAACAACACGTTAAAAACAGTGTGAAGTTGGAACAGACATGCACGAGAAGTTCAACTACTTCACGCAGTGTATTTCCATTCGCGATGAAGGCAGAAATCATGATCTCGTCATTTTCTAATTTACTTCAAAATAGTAGGAAATCATTTGTGTAAGTTCAAGTCCTCGGTCGAAAAAGTTTAAAAATTTATTGTGAGAGAGGTTTGTACAAAAGAAATATCATTTGTGTTACATTGACGAATGTATGAGAAAATTACAAACGAAAATACATCATGGAAGTTCAACGTGAAAACAGCTGGAAGTTCAACTACTACACTAAATTAATTTCAGATGAAAAACTTTTAAAACCGTTGCGAGTATGAAAAAATGATCAACACGGGAAAGTTGCGTGTCTACAGCAGCTTTCCATCGGTATATCACTTGCTCAATTCCGGTGAGTGTTCCGGTGCGTGGATGGAGAGGTACGGGCAAAAAAAGCACATGAAAAACAGAGTGAAGTTCAAGGTTTCATACCGAGAAGTTCAGGTACTTCACACGATGCATTTTTGGCGAATTTGTTTCGCGATAAAGGCAGAACGAATGATCTCGCCGTTTTTGAAATTACTTGAAAACGGATGGGAATCAGAGAAAACTATAAACATGAAAAAGTTTCGCATTTTCCGTAGCTTTTCAACGGTATATTATTTGCTCTATTCCTATAAAGTTTGTAGAAAATATGGCGAAAATACATTTTTCGTCATTTTGGAAACTGACTTAAAACCGTAAATAATTAGGAGAAATAATACATACCAAAAAGTTTCGCATTTGTTCATGCTTTCTAATGCCATATCATTTTCTGCATTCGGACGCACGGTTAAAACATTATCTTGAAAATACAAACTCTATAGGCCTTGTACCATTTTCTAAATTACTTTTAAACCCTTCAAAATTAGAAAAAACTTAAAAAATGAAAGAGTAGCGCATTTTCATAAGATTTCCAACGCCATATCTTATGCCTCAATTGGATTAGCCGTTTAAAAATGACGTCGAAAATTCGAACTCGGCTGTTCGGTTTGCGAAATTTTACGTTTTTTCAAATTACTCTTTAACCACGAAGAATTAGAGAAAAATTGAAAAATGTGGAAGTAGTGGTTTTGCAGCAGCTTTCCAATGCCATATTATATGCCTCATTCGGATAAATAGTTTAGAAATGCGATCGAAAATACGATTCACTTTTTTTGTGTGAAGAAAAAACGGTTTTTAAAACTGCTCTTAAACCGCTTACATTTTGCCACAAATTTAAATTGGGTCATGATACTGTTGTCCATAGCTTTCCAACGGTATATCGCAAGCCCCATTTGGGCAATGTTGGCGGAAGTTCAACCTAGTTCACACGGAAGTTCAACGTACTACTAGCGGGGCAGGTCAGGTTGTGATCAGAATATTATTCTCATCTCGTGATCAGAATAGTGTTTATGTATATATATATAGAGTGACACTATTCTAATCCTAGGATTAGAATAACTATTTGGATCACGAGGACCTATATAGGGCCCGATAGGCCCTCCCGAACTCCTAAACCCGCAGAGAGAAAAAACAAAAAAGTCCACGCCCACGCCTGCTCGTCCACCACTTCCTCGGTCCCCAACCTCCCCCCGTCCTGCGTCCTCGAGGTCTCGACCCCCGCCACAACCGTCGCGCCGCCGGCCCAGCTTCCGACCACCGCCGCGGCACTATCCCGCCACCTCCATCCGACACACCGCCGTCCCGGCTTCTCACCACCTTCCCTCGATGCGCCGCTCCGCCTCCACCAAGATCCCGTCGTAGCCCCACCTCCAACAGCCCCAACGACGACCGGATCCCTGCTTCCCGACGAGCTCCGGCGCCACCTCAATGAAGGTCACGACCTTCACCCCGCTCCCAGCGTGCTACCGCCACCGAAACCTTCGGCCACCATGGGCACCATCGTCGCGCCCTGCCTTCTTCCTGCCACCGCGCCTCCACATTGCCTCCACCCTGCCGTCGCCGGGGAACAGGGCGGTCGCCAACCGCACCTGGATCTGGGCGCGTGCCCCTAGCTTCTTGCCTTGCCCGTGCCATGCAGGCCTCCCCCGCCGCTGCCCGAAGTTCAAATGTCATAGCAGCAGAGGGACGGATTCGACACGCCGTCGTTGGATATTCTCTGTTGTCGCTAGATAAGTTGCCGGTGCATCACCTCGGTCAAGATCTTCTCTACCTCATGTGCGTCCATGGGGCTCGCTCCCAGAACATGGCCATTTTTGGACGAGGAATCAAGCTCGCCCCTGCTGCTCTGTTTGGATCTACTCGGTTGCGGGTGTTTACTTCAAGGCTACTCACACTCGAGCTCCCACTAGCCACGCAATCTCATTCCCCGCAGCAGATGTCGCCGACCTCGACTAGTGGTTGCCGGATTTTGTGTTTCTTCTGTACAAAACTGATGCATTTCTTCTCTCGTTTCCCCAGTTTTGTTAACTGAACTTTACCATCTCGACTGATTGAACTGCACATAACTTAACTGTCTAGGCTGCAAGGGTGTCACGCGGAGGTGGCTCGAGCCGGCAGGAGATGCTGCAGTTCGACGCAGCCCCTCCACGCCGTTCAACTCCTATAGCCAGCTGGCTCAAAGCCAACAGTGAGCTCCTACTTCGACTCACTACGCACGTAGCTTTTGGGCATGTGTCGATGTGTGGCTGAATCTCTTTCTTTCTCTCCAGTCTCACGTGCTAATGCTACCCTCTCAGTCTCTCTTATCTCAGTTTGGCACACCCATGTTTTTTGTTACTCTTAAAATTGGATGTAGAGATGCTTAGCCAGAAAGCCAATATTTATGTATTCTGAATGTGAACCGGGTGCACCCTATGTGTTTGCTATTATGCGTGCTACAACTGAAGCATTTTTGTGCTTAGCTATTTTTCGTTCTGATGAAGCAAGTACTAGTTGCTCTTGCCATGCTACCTTTGGTCGAGAGCACATAGCTCAGTAGACAGAGCTTGACAAGATAGAAAGGCAACATGTGGTGCACAGAAGGCCACATCTCTCACGTGGCACACATTTTGTTTTTTCTTTTTGTGTGTAGAAAGGGTGTTTAGGCATACCACTACATTTAGGGATCCATTTTCGGTCTCCCCGACCATGCTCCTGCAGGTCAACTACGCCGTCACACGAAGTTCACCGGCCATAGCTGCGGACGGATGAAATTCCAACTCTACCGCAACCCCACAAGATCCACGGGTAAAATGATCCACAAGTTCATAATTTTTACACAGATGTACCATGTGCTACAGCGAAGTGTCCATGCTTGATCTTTGTTGGGTTTTGTTTTTCATTGGCCAAAGATGGCGCTCCACAGCTGTTCGGTGTAATGCCTAAGGATCAAACAATGTCTCTCTCACTTTTGTTTTTGGAAATACCTACCTATCATCTTGCCGCTGCTGCGTTAGAGTGGCTCCATCTGCGTCAATGCCGCATCCTCCGGCTGGCTCCCGGCGTGGCTATATCGAGCCCACATTATCCATGGCAATGTGCAACACTGAGATGCAGAGGCTCGAAAAATTGGCTGCTTCCCACGACTCATGTGTTCTCCCTGGTCCGTTCTCTACAATTGATTTTCCCTGCACAATCTCTCTAATTGATTCATGCACATAGTTTCTTGTGTGTACTAATTGGTTCCATGCCCATATTTTCGCGTGTGTGAACATGTACTGATCCGATCTTGGCAAGCTTTCACATGAGATTCCGGCTGCCCTGTACGTGTTTGTTCATATGCTTACGAGTGCTTGAAAAAAATCATTTCGCAATCTTGTTGTGGTTTGAGTATAGGAGTTCATATCTATGTATTTCTTGGTGTGTTTTCCCCAAGAATTTATCTGAGCCTCGTCGAGCACCACGATGCACGACTCCTCTATTGTGATATCTGAAACTCTGTTAGAAGTTCAATATGCAAAAAATAGCTATTCAACAGAAAGGTGTTCCTGGCATGGCATTTGGTTTGCTCTCCAGTTTCATCATTGTATTTTGGCTGCAAAAAATATATGCAGGGATGAATAAGAGAAGTTCCACTATAACTGAAGTAGTATTCCTCAGAGCTCAGATAACTAACTGTTCGGGCACTGAAACCTGATGGCCTCAAGCTTGTAAAAACTATATTAAGAAGTTCAAGGAAGACCCAAAAATAACTAAAAGAGCATCATGTCCTGTGGTGTGTGTGCTGGGTCTGGTGTTTCGTGTGTGTGTGCGCTCACTGTGTGGGAGCTTGTTTCTTGTGCTCCTTTCCAGTCTGCGTTAGGAAGTTCAGGCGTATCATTTGTAAAAGTTCAGTGTGTATGTATGGTAATGCACATGGAGTACTGTGTTTGCATGAAGGCCACCGAGAAGCAATATTTATATGTGTTAGCATTTGGTGTCTATTGGTGATTAGTTTCCACTTTGGCCTGAACATTGCTTATGTGTGTTGTTCTTGACAGAGATCAAAATGCTTCTCCATAAATATAAATTACAAATCATGGTATATGTGTTCTCTGGAAATAGATGTGGATACACACACAAAAAAATAGTCTATGAGAAGTTCATAGTTTGTGCCGCAGAGAGTTCAAAATGTTCGCTATTGAAAAAACACACATCTTGGGTGTATACGAATATAAAGAACCAAACACACAAAAAAAAATCTACTAATGAGTCAATTGTGAAATCCGAAGAAGTACAGAATTATCCATTTTATAATATAATGTAATCTAAAAACCAAGGAAGTTTGAAGGATAATATAGTAAAAGGGAATAAAAGATAGAAAAAAAAGAATATCCATCACCCGAATAAAAGGTCGTAGAACTAAATTTTTAAAAAACAAGGGCGCAAAGAAGATGCTGAATTTTTTCTTCGGTTTAGAAAAAGAACCATAGAAGTTCAAAATAAAATAATTGAGGCGTTCAATGTTTCTAGATAATATCCTCACTTTTATAAAAAAATGTTTTTTCTTGCATCTAAAAAATAAGAAGTTTCACATTAAAAAAATAGATGTCTCTGTTTCTAAAAGAAACCTACAAGTTCAAATTTAAATAACAGAGTGGTTCAATTTTTATTACAAAATTAGCATTTCCCTCTTAGTAAATAATGACACAAGAAGTTCAAATTGAAAAAATAGAGCAATACACTTGCTTTAAATGGATTTTCCATGTTTCCAAAAAGATGTAGAGGTTCAAATTTAAATAACGGAGAAGTTCAATATTTACTGCAAATCCAAGAAGGTCAAATTAAAAAACAGAGCAATTCAAAAAGTTTAGAAAAAAAGTATTTTCCCATTTTTTAAAAAACCCGTGAAGTTCAAATTTAAATTTAAATAACGGAGCAGGAAAGTTGCGTGTTTTCAACAGCTTAGTCATGTGCAGCAGAAGTTCAAGTCAAACTAACGGGGCGATTCAGCGCTTATTCTTGAAAAAGTGGAGAAAATTATACATGCTCTATAGGTCAAAAGTTTGGCTTTAATATATGTATTGCGAAGGTCAAAATGTTGTGTTCGAGAAGGTCTAGTGTGTTATCTCAGCAAGTTCAAAATAAAATTAAACATGCAAGGTAAAACATGCAAGAAAAAAAAGAGAGAAGTTCAATTTCTAAAGATGACGTGGTTCAACGTGTAAATCAATGTTGAAAGAAAAAAAAAGAAAATGAGAAGTTCAATTTCTAAAGATGAAGCGGTTCGACGTGCAACCCAATGTTGAAAGAAAACAAAAAGAAAATGAGAAGTTCAATTTCCAAAAAATGAAGCGGTTCGACGTGCAACCCAATGTTGAAAGAAAACAAAAAGAAATGAGAAGTTCAATTTCTAAAGATGACGTGGTTTGACGTGCTAAACAATGTTGAAAGAAAATAAAAAGAAAAGGAGAAGTTCAATTTCTAAAGATGACGCGGTTTGATGTGCAAACCAATGCAAAAACACACACACAAATGTTGGTTTGGTGTCTTAAAATATTTTTATTCATAAAAAAGATTAAGAAATAAAACCAAGAAGTTCATATTAAAAAGATGGAGAAGTTCGATGATTATAGAAAACTCAGATTTCCCTCGTTATTAAAAATACGTCAGAGTGAAAATAGCAAGAAGTTCAACGTGAAAACAACAGGAAGTTCAATTACTACACTGAATGAATTTCGGATGAAAAACTTTTAAAACCATCGCGAGTATGAGAAAATGATCAACACGGAAAAGTTGCGTGTTTACAGTAGCTTTCCATCGGTATATCACTTGCTAAATTCCTGTGAGTGGGTGGAGAGCTGCGAGCCAAAAAAGCACGTGAAAAATAGAGTGGAGTTCAAGTATACGTGCCGAGAAATTCAGGTTCTTCACGCGATGCATTTTCGAAGAATCATTTTCGCGATAAAGGCAAAACGAATGATCTCTCCATTTTCGCAATTACTTGAAAATGGCAAGGAATCATAGAAAACCATTAACATGAAAAAGTTTCACATTTTTCGTCGCTTTTCAGCGATATATTATTTGCGCCATTCCGATAAAGTTTATAGAGAATACGGCGAAAATACATTTTTCGCCATTTTCGAAACTGACTTAAAACCGTCAAGAATTGGGAGAAACAATACATAGCAAAAAGTTTCGCATTTGTTCAAGCTTTCCAAATCCATATCATTTGCTGCATTCGGACGCATTGTTAAAAAATGAGCTCGAAAATACGAACTCGGTAGGACGTGTACCGTTTTCTAACTCTTAAACCATTCAAAATTACAAAAAACTTTCAACACGATAAAGTATCACATTTTCATAAGCTTTTCAACGCCATATTATTTGCCTCAATTGCATTAGCCGTTTAGAAATCACATGCAAAGTACGAACTCGGCTGTTCTATTTGCGAAATTTTACAACTTTCCAAATTACTCTTTAACCATAAGGAATTAGAGAAACTTTCAACATGTGGAAGCAGCGGTTTTACAGCAGCTTTCCAACGCCATATTATTTGCCTCATTCCGATAAACGGTTTAGAAATGCGATCGAAAATACGATTTAGGTTTTTTGTATAAAGAAAAAACGGTTTTCAAAACTGCTCTTAAACTGCTTACATTTTACCAAAAATTTAACTTTGGTCATGAAACTGGTGTCCATAGCTTTCCAACGGTATATCGCAAGCCCCATTTGGGCAATGTTGGCAGAAGTTCAACCTAGCACTCGGAGAAGTTCAGGTCGAACAACTCAGGCAGTAAAATTGCAAAAAAAATGCAATTTCATCACAATCCGAGAGAAAAATCCGCCCACAAGCAAGATTCCTATTTAAAATGGGTATTTAGTTATTAAAAAACGTTTCTAGATTACACTAACATCATATAGAACACAATTAACCAGAATAATTCGCGGGGGAAGCCACAGTTGCAACAATAGCCCGAAGGTCGGGTTCGTAAAGAGGGAAGTTCAGGCGCGAGTACAAACAAAAATATGTCACAGAAGTTCAACTACTACGCTGAATGAATTTCAGATAAAAAGCTTTTAAAATCGTCACGAGTATGAAAAAGTGATCAACACGGAAGAGTTGCGTGTTTACAACAGCTTTCCATTGGTATATCACTTGCCCAATTTCGGTGAGTGGATGGAGAGCTACGAGCGGTGGATAGAGAGTTACGAGCAAAAAAATCACGTGAAAAACAGAGTGAAGTTCAGGTTCACGCGCTGAGAAGTTCAGGTTCTTCACACGGTGCATTTTCGAAGAATCTGTTTCGCGAACAAAGCAGAACGAATGATCTTGCCTATTTCGCAATTCCTTGAAAACGGCTAGGAATCAGAGAAAACCATCAACATGAAAAAGTTTCGCATTTTTCGTAGCTTTTCAACAGTATATTATTTGCGCCTTTCCGTTCAAGTTTGTAGAAAATACGACGAAAATACATTTTTCACCATTTTCAGAACTGACTTAAAACCGTAAAGAATTGGGAGATACAATACATACCATAAAGTTTCACATTTGTTCAAGCTTTCCAACGCCATATCATTTGCTGCATTCGGACGCACTGTTAAAAAATTAGCTTGAAAATACGAACTCGGTAGGACTTGGACCATTTTCTAAATTACTCTTAAACCATTCAAAATTAGAAAAATACTTTCAAGATGAAAAAGTAGCGCATTTTCATAAGCTTTCCAACGCCATATCATATGCCTCAATTGGATTAGCCGTTTAGAAGTGACATCAAAAATACGAACTCAGCTGTTCAGTTTACGAAATTTTACATTTTTTCAAATTACTCTTTAACCATAGGGTATTAGAGAAAACTTTCAACTTGTGGAAGGAGCGGTTTTGCAGCAGCTTTCCAACGCCATATTATATGCCTCATTCCGACAAACGATTTAGAAATGCAATCAAAAATACAATTCACATTTTTTGTGTGAAGAAAAAAATGGTTTTCAAAACTGCTCTTAAACCGCTTATATTTTGCCAAAACTTTAAGTTGGGTCATGATATTGGTGTCCATAGCTTTCCAACGGTATATTGCAAGCTCCATTTGGGCAATGTTGGCGGAAGTTCAACCTAGTTCACAGGGAAGTTCAACGTACTACTAGCAGGGAAGGTCAGGTTGTGATTAGAATATTATTCTGATCCCGTGATCAGAATAGTGTTTA
>LT934124.1:719397672-719427961 GCA_900231445.1 Triticum turgidum subsp. durum | reverse complement strand
CCGACGGATCTCGGGTATGGGGTCCCCAACTGTGCGTCTAAGGTTGATGGTAATAGGAGGCGGGGGACACGATGTTTACCCAGGTTTGGGCCCTCTCTATGGAGGTAATACCCTACTTATTGCTTGATTGATCTTGATGAATATGAGTATTACAAGAGTTGATCTATCACGAGATCGTGATGGCTAATCCTATAAGTCTTGCATGTATGAATATGATTGCCTCTACAGACTAAGCCCTCCGGTTTATATAGACACCGGAGGGGACTAGGGTTGTACAAAGTCGGTTACAGAGAAAAGAATCTTCATATTCGGGCGCCAAGCTTGCCTTCCACGCCAAGGAGAGTCCCATCCGGACATAGGTCAGAGTCTTCGGTCTTATATCTTCACGGCCCAACAGTCTGGCCCATGCTACATAGTGCGATCGTCCGAGGACCCCTTAATCCAGGACTCCCTCAGTAGCCCTTGAACCAGACTTCAATGCTGAGGTGTCCGGCGTGCGGATTGTCTTTAGCATTGCGAGGCGGGTTCCTTCTCCGAATACTCCAAAATAGTCTTTGAACACAAGAATCGTGTCTGGCTCTACAAAACAAATTCCACACACAACCGCAGAGAGTATAATATTTCACGAGTCGAATCCGCTGACAACTTTTTGTAGCGTGACATCACGTCACCGCCCAGCCATTATTTTGAACCGTTTTTAGCCTGCTGCTCCATATTTCGAGATGCGGTTTCATTGGCACGTCTTGTCAAAGCAGAGATCGTGTCCCCTTATTGCGGGATTATTATCAATACGGGCATGGGTAACCCAATCGTTCCGTTGGCATGATTCCTTAGGAATAGGCAGTTTTTAAGGCCTAGGAGGGGGCGTTTGATATTCATCACCTTTATAAAGGGGTAAGACGAGTCTTTTCTCCTTTACGCAAACCCTTTCCTCAACCTCTCCCACCTCGAGTTCCAGCACCCAAGATTCAATATAATTTCTTCACGCTTCCCAATCACGTCCGGACCCAGCCCTCAAGGCCGGTGGGTGGCTTCCTCTGTCACAGAGGTGGATATTGCGGAGCTCCGGGCGGCGAGATACCTGACCACCGAAATGCTCAAGGGCAGGTTATTCCTACTCCCAGATCCGGCTAGAGGGTCGTATTCATCTCCCACTTCCCCCGAGGGCTAGGGTTCTCTCTTCATCCCTTCGTTCGAGGTCTCATGTTCTATTATGGCTAGATTTTCACGATCTAGCTCCAGACTCCTTTCTTCACGTCTCGGCGTTCATTATCATGTGCGAGGCATTCCTCCGTATTCCCCCACACTTCGGCTTGTGGCTCAAGACCTTTAATGTGAAGACGAAGGTAGTCGACGGGAAACAAGCGGAGTGCAGTGGTGCTACAGTGAGAAAACTCACTAATATTCCTTGGCCAAAAGGCTCCTTAGCAGAAACTTCCAACCTATGGCAGCGGGAGTGGTTTTACATCACTGAACCCCGTGGTACCAAGTGGGCAGCTACACCTGCGTTCTGATCTGGCCCTCCATTACAGCTTGCATCATGGATTAATAAGCCGCTGGACTGGGGATCAATTGATGAAGTTTAGACGCTGCAAAACCGCATTCGGAGCCTCATTGAAAAGGACACCGGTCTTATCAACGCAATCCAAGTAATGCTAGTTCGTCGGGTCCTACCGTGCCAGCGATGGCCTCTCCGCATGTGGGAGTTCAATCTGGAAGGACCATGAACCCTTCAGCACTTCTCCGGCACGACACTCAGAGGAATGTGGAAATTATTCTTTGGGACACGAAAACAGTGGACGGATATGATGATGCACAAGTGTAGGGGATCTATCATAGTCCTTTCGATAAGTAAGAGTGTCGAACCCAACAAGGAGCAGAAGGAAATGACAAGCGGTTTTCAGTAAGGTATTCTCTGCAAGCACTGAAATTGTAGGTAACAAATAGTTTTCTGATAAGATAATTTGTAACGGGTAACAAGCAATAAAAGTAAATAAGGTGCAGCAAGATGGCCCAATCCTTTTTGTAGCAAAGGAAAAGCTTGGAAAAGTTCTTATAATGAGAAAAGCGCTCCCGATGACACATGGGAATTATCGTCAAGATAGTTTTCATCACGATCATATGATTCACGTTTGTTACTTTCATAATTTGATATGTGGGTGGACCGGTGCTTGGGTACTGCCCTTTCTTGGACAAGCATCCCACTTATGATTAACCCCTATTGCAAGCATCCGCAACTACAAAAGAAGTATTAAGGTAAACCTAACCATAGCATGAAACCTATGGATCCAAATCATCCCCTTACGAAGCAACTCATAAACTAGGGTTTAAGCTTCTGTCACTGTAGCAACCCATCATCTACTTATTACTTCCCAATGCCTTCGTCTAAGCCCAAATAATGGTGAAGTGTCATGTAGTCGACGTTCACATAACACCACTAGAGGAGAGACAACATACATCTCATCAAAATATCGAACGAATACCAATTCACATGACTACTAATAGCAAGACTTCACCCATGTCCTCAGGAACAAATGTAACTACTCACAAAGCATATTCATGTTCATAATCAGAGGGGTATTAATATGCATTAAGGATCTGAACATATGATCTTCCATCAAATAAACCAACTAGCATCAACTACAAGGAGTAATCAACACTACTAGCAACCCATAGGTACCAATCTAAGGTTTTGGTACAAAGATTGGATATGAGAGATGAACTAGGGTTTGAGAGGAGATGGTGCTGGTGAAGATGTTCATGGAGATTGACCCCCTCCCAATGAGAGGATCATTGGTGATGACGATGGTGATGATTACCCCCTCCCGAAGGGATGTTTCCCCGGCAGAACAGCTTTGCCGGAGCCCTAGATTGGTTCCGCCAAGGTTCCGCCTCGTGGCGGCGGAGTTTCGTCCCGAAAGCTTGCTTATGATTTTTTCCAGGGTAAAAGACTTCATATAGCAGAAGATGGGCACCGGAGGGCTTCCAGGTGGCCCACGAGGCAGGGGGGCGCGTCCAGGGGGTAGGGCGCGCCCCCACCCTCGTGGATGGTGGGTGGCCCCCCTCAGGTATTTCTTCTGCTCAATATTTTTTATTAATTCCCAAAATGACTTTCATGGAGTTTCAGGAATTTTGGAGCTGTGCAGAATAGGTCTCCAATATTTCCTCCTTTTCCAGCCCAGAATCCCAGCTGCCGGCATTCTCCCTCTTTATGTAAACCTTGTAAAATAAGAGAGAATAGCCATAAGTATTGCACCATAACGTGTAATAACAGTCCATAATGCAATAAATATTGATATAAAAGCATGATGCAAAATGGACGTATCAACTCCCCCAAGCTTAGACCTCGCTTGTCCTCAGCGGAAGCCGATATCGAAAAATATGTCCACATGTTTAGAGATAGAGGTGTCGATAAAATAAAATACGGATATGAGGGTATCATGATCATTCTTATAACAACAACGTGTGTATATACATACATACATATAATCTATTCACAATGCCAAGTATGACTTGTGAAGGATCTTGCCAACACGAGGTGCTTGCCAAATGATAAAATAAAAAGGAAAGGTGAAGATCACCATAACTCTTGCATAATGTAAAAGATAGGCCCTTCGCAGAGGGAAGCAGATGTTGTCATGTACTTTTTGGTTGGATGCACGAAATCTTAATGCAAAAGAACGTCACTTTATATTGCCACTTGTGATAATGAACCTTTATTATGCAGTCCGTCGCTTTTATTACTTCCAGTTCACAAGATAGTATAAAGCTTATTTTCTCCACACTAATAAGTCATACTTATTTAGAGAGCAATTTCTATTGCATGCAACATGACAACTTACTTGAAGGATCTTACTGAATCCATAGGTAGATATGATGGACTCTCATGGTGAAACTGGGTTTAATGATATTTGGAAACACAAGTAGTATCTCTACTTGGTGCAAGGAATTTGGCTAGCATGTGGGGGAAAGGCAAGCTCAACATGTTTGGATGATCCATGACAATATACTTTAATGAGTGCTCACAATCAAGATCAACTCATTACGTTGTCTTCCTTGTCCAACATCAACTCTTTAGCATGTCATACTTTAATGAGTGCTCACAATCATAAAAGATGTCCAAGATAGTATATTTATATGTGAGAACCTCTCTTTCTTTATTACTTCCTATTAATTGCAACGATGACCAAAACCATGCTTGTCAACTCTCAACAACTTTTAATCATCATACTCTTTATATGTGAAGTCATTACTATCCATAAAATAAATATGATCTCTTTTATTTCTTTTCATTCTTTTATGCACTCAAGATCATAGCAAGATAGCAAATCCCTTGACTCAACGCTAATCTTTATTATATATAGCTCACGGACTCAATTACATAGAGGGATCACAAAGCAAAACTCAAAACTAATTCCTACCAAAAATTTATTCTACTAGATCAAGATATTAACAAAAGGATTGAACTAAGAAAAACTGTAAGGATAGGAGTGTGATGGTGATACGATACCGGGGTAACTCCCCCAAGCTTGGCAGTTGCCAAGGGGAGTGCCCGTACCCATTTGATTATGTCTCCTTTGCTGGTGAAGAAGGTGGTGATGATGATGGATAGTCGCACATCGAGCGTAGGAGCTCTTCCAATTTGCGGATAATGCCCTTGAGTGCGACGATATGATCCTTTAGCAAAATATTTTCCCGTGTGAGATACTTGTTATGTATACGAGCAAACTCAATCATCTTGAAAGCATCAATCTTAGCTGGGGTAAAGAGGTTAGGAATAGGTTGAAGGATGTTCTCTTCTGCTGCTGCCGGAGCTTGATCCTCTATGGCCTTCTTGATCCCAACATCCTTGTTGATTTCCCCTGGTTCTTCTCTCTTCAGCTCTATCTTCAATAGCCAAGCATCCTTGTCTTCATTGTTGGAGGAGGGTGACGTCATGATGCCTGGCCCTGACAAATCTGACAGAAAACAGCTCGAGACAAAGACAGAGGATATTTGCGTGATACGGTGGTCAAAATCTTCGGGAGATTATATAATGACTTTTTACCGACCAAAAGAAGTATCATGCAAGAAAACGGAGTCCGGAGAGCACACGAGGTGCCCACGAGGCAGGGGGTGTGCCTAGGGGGGTAGGGCGCGCCCTCCACCCTCGTGGATGCCTCGTGTCCTTCCCGGACTACTTCTTATTTTCCTATTTTCTTAAATATTCCAAAATGGAGAAAAATTGCTATTAGAACTGTTTTGAAGTCGGTTTATTTACCGTACCACATACCTATTCCTTTTCGGAGTTTGAAACATTCTGAAAAGTGTCCCTTATGTATTCCTCCGGGGTTACGATTTCAATAACATTAGTTTCAACATTTATAGGATTACGTGAGATATAATGTTTGATTCTTTGACCGTTCACCACCTTTGGATTTGTGCCTTCGAATTTGTTGATTTTTATGGCACCGGAACGATAGACCTCCTCAATAACGTAAGGGCCTTCCCATTTAGAGGGAAGTTTTCCTGCAAAAAATCTTAAACAAGAGTTGTATAGCAACACATAATGACCTACGTTAAACTCACGCTTTTGTATCCTTTTGTCATGCCATCTTTTAACTTTTTCTTTAAACAGTTTGGCATTCTCGTAGGCCTGGGTTCTCCATTCATCAAGTGAGCTAATGTCAAATAGCTTCTTCTCACCGGCAAGTTTGAAATCATAATTGAGCTCTTTAATGGCCCAATATGCCTTATGTTCTAGTTCAAGAGGTAAGTGACATGCCTTTCCATAAACCATTTTATATCGAGATATACCCATAGGATTTTTATATGTAGTTCTATAAGCCCATAATGCATCATCAAGTTTCTTGGACAAATTCTTTCTAGATCTATTAATGGTCTTTTGCAAAATTAACTTGAGCTCTCTGTTACTCAATTCTACTTGACCACTAGACTGTGGGTGATATGGAGATGCAATTCTATGATTAACATCATCCTTAGCAAGCATTTTACTACTAGTTATGTGATTATCTAGGCATGATCATGTATATAAGCATCACGTCCGTGACAAGTAGATCGAAACGATTCTGCATCTACTACTATTACTCCACACATCGACCAACTCCTGCCTGCATCTAGAGTATTAAGAAAGATGACATGATGTAGAGGGATAAACTCATGAAATATGATATAAACCCCATCTTTTTATCCTCAATGTCAACAATACAATACGTGCCTTGCTGCCCTTGCTGTCATCGGGAAAGGACACCGCAAGATTGAACCCAAAGCTAAGCACTTCTCCCATTGCAAGAAAGATCAATCTACTAGGCCAAACCAAACTGATAGTTCAAAGAGACTTGAAAAGATAACTTAATCACACATAAAAAAATTCAGAGAGATTCAAATATTTCTCATAGATAAACTTGATCATAAACCCACAATTCATCGGATCTCGACGAACACACCGCAAAAAAAGTTACATCGAATAGATCTCCAAGAAGATCGAGGAGAACTTTGTATTGAGATTCAAAGAGAGGGAAGAAGCCATCTAGCTAATAACTATGGACCCGAAGGTCTGTGATAAACTAGTCACAACTCATCGGAGAGGCCTTGGAGATGATGTAGAGGCCCTCCGTGGTCGATTCCCCCTCCGGCGGAGCGCCGGCGAAGGCTCCAAGATGGGATCTCGCAGATACAGAAGGTTGCGCCAGTGAAAAATAGTTTTTCGTGGTGCTCCTGGATGTTTTCGGTGTACGTGGATATATGTAGGAGGAAGAAGTAGGTCGGTTGATGCTCGAGGGGCCGACAAGGGTGGAGGGCGCGCCGGGCACCCTCGTGGCCGCCTCGTTTGTTGCTTGACGTCCACTCCAAGTTCCCTGGATTGCGTTTGTTCCAAAAAGATCGCTCCTGAAGGTTTCATTCCGTTTGGACTCCGTTTGATATTCCTTTCCTTCGAAACACTGAAATAGGCAAAAAAACAACAATTCGGGCTGGGCCTCCGGTTAGTAGGTTGGTCCCAAAAATGATATAAAAGTGTAGAGTAAAGCCCATAAATATCCAAAACAGGTAATATAATAGCATGGAACAATCAAAAATTATAGATACGTTGGAGACGTATCAAGCATCTCCAAGCTTAATCCCTGCTCGTCCTTGAGTAGGTAAATGATAAAAACAGAATTTTTGATGTGGAATGCTACCTAGCATAATTCTCAATGTAATTTTCTTTATTGTGGCATGATTGTTCAGATCCAAATGATTCAAGATAAAAGCTTATATAACATAAAAATAATAATACTTGAAGCATACTAACAAATAATCATGTCTTATGAAAATAGCATAGCCAAAGAAAGCTCATCCCTACAAAATCATATAGTTAGGCCATGCTTCATTTTCATCACACAAAATACTCCCATCATCCACAACCCCGGTTTCAGCCAAGTAATTGGTTCATACTTCTTAACACGCTTCAGCCTTTTCGACTATTATGCAATACATGAGCGCAAGCCATGGACATAGCACTATATGTGGTATATGGTGGTGGTTGTGAAGACAAAAAGGGAGAAGATAATCTCACATCAACTTGGCATATCAACGGGCTATGGAGATGCACATTAATAGATATAAATGTGAGTGAGTAGGGATTGCCATGCAACGGATGCACTAGAGCTATAAATGTATGAAAGCTCAATAAAAGAAACTAAGTGGGTGTGCATCCAACTTGATTGATCATGAAGACCTAGGGCATTTTGAGGAAGCCCATCATTGGAATATCCAAGCCAAGTTCTATAATGAAAAATTCCCACTAGCATATGAAAGTGATGACATAGGGCATTTTGAAGCACAAGTGTGGAAAATAGATAGTAGCATTGTCCTTTCTCTCTTTTCTCTCATCATTTTTTTATTTGGTGGGCTTCTTTGGCCTATTTTTTTATGGGCTTCTTTGTCCTCTTTTTTTGTTTTTTAAATTCCGAAGTCTCATCCGGACTTGTGGGGGAATCATAGTCTTCATCATCCTTTCCTCACTTGGGACAATGCTCTTATAATGAAGATCATCACACTCTTAATGGTTTACAACTCAAGAATTACAACTCAATAATTAGAACAAAATATGACTCTATGTGAATGCCTCCGGCGGTGTACCGGGATATGCAATGAATCAAGAGTGACATGTATGAAAAATTATGAAGGTGGCTTTGCCAGAAATGCGATGTCAACTACATGTTCATGCAAAGAGCAATATGACAATGATGGAGTGTGTCATAATAAACGGAACGGTGGAAGTTGCATGGAAATATATCTCGAAATGGCTATGGAAATGCCATAATAGGTAGGTATTGTGGATGTTTTGTGGAAGGTAAATAATGGGTGCATGATACCGGCGAAGGTTGTGCGGCATAATAAATGCTAGCAAAGTGGAAGGGTGAGTGTGCGTATATCCATGGACTCACATTAGTCATAAAGAACTCATATACTTATTGCAAAAGTCTACTTGCCCTCGAAGAAAAGTACTACTACGCATGCTCCTAGGGGAAGGGTTGGTAGGAGTTAACCATTGCGCGATCTCGACCTCCACTCATAAGGAAGACAATTAAAAGAGCACCCCATGCAACAAATTTGTCACATAACTTTTACCATACGTGCATGCTACGGGACTTGCCAACTTCAACACAAGTATTTCTCAATTTCATAATTACCGAACTAGCATGACTCTAACATTACCACCTTTATATCTCAAAACAATTATCAAGAATCAAATTGATCATAGTGTTTAATGCACTTTCCATGATAGTTTTGATTATACCCAACTTGGATGCTCATCATTCTAGGACCAAACTTATAACCATAGCAAATACCATGCTGTTCTAAAAGACTCTCAAAATAATATAAGTGAAGCATGAGAGATCAACAATTTCTTCAAAATAAAGCCACCGCCATTCTCTAAAAGATATAAGTGAAGCAGTTGAGCAAAAATTATCTAGCTCAAAAGATATAAGTGAAGCACATAGAGTATTCTAATAAATTCTAAATCGTGTGGGATTCTACCAAAAGGTGTGTACAGCAAGGATGATTGTGGTAAACTAAAAAGCAAAGACACATATCATACAAGACGCTCCAAGCAAAACACATATCATGTGGCGAATAAAAATATAGCTCAAAGTAAAGTTACCAATAGATGAAGATGAAAGAGGGGATGCCTTCCGGGGCATCCCCAAGCTTAGGCTTTTGGTTGTACTTGAATATCTTGGGGTGCCATGGGCATCCCCAAGATTAGGCTCTTGCCACTCCTTATTCCATAGTCCATCAAATCTTTACCCAAAACTTGAAAACTTCACAACACAAAACTCAACAGGAAATCTCATAAGCTCCGTTAGTGCAAGAAAGAAAAAACCACCACATAAGGTACTATAATGAACTCATTCTTTATTTATATTGGTGTTAAACCTATTGTATTCAAACTTCTTTATGGTTCATACCCCCAGATACTAGCCATAGATGCATCAAAATAAGCAAACAACACACGAAAAACAGAATCTGTCAAAAACAGAACAGTCTGTAGCAATCTGTAACTTTCGAATACTTTTGGAACTCTAAAACTCCTACCGAAATAGGAAGTCCTGGGAAATGTTTCTATTGATCTACAGCAAAATTAATCAACATAAAATCACGTTAATGTGAATTACTAAAATTATTTTCGTGCGCAGAAAGTTTTAGTTTTTCAGAAGAATCAAATTAACTATCACCATAGGTTATCCTATAGGTTCTACTTGGCACAAATACTAATTAAAACATAAAACCACATCTAAACAGAAGCTAGATGAAAAATTTATTACTAAACAGAAGCAAAAATTAAGAAAGAAAAATAAAATTGGGTTGCCTCCCAACAAGCGCTATTGTTTAATGCCCCTAGCTAGGCATAAAAGTGAAGATAGATCTATGTATTTCCATCTTTGGTATTCAAATCATAAGTAGCTCGCATAATAGATTCATAAGGTAATTTGACTTTCTTTCTAGGGAAGTGTTCCATGCATTTCCTTAATGGAAATTGTAATCTAATATTCCCTTCCTTCATATCAATAATTGCACCAATCGTTCTAAGGAAAGGTCTACCAAGAATAATAGGACATGAAAGATTGCAATCTATATCAAGAACGATAAAATCTACGGGCACATAATTCCTATTTGCAACAATAAGAACATCATTGATCCTTCCCATAGGTTTGTTAATGGTGGAATCCGCAAGGTGCAAGTTTAAAGAGCAATCATCACATTCATGGAAACCTAGCACATCACATAAAGTTTTCGCAATCATGGACACACTAGGACCCAAATCACACAAAGCATAGCATTCATGATCTTTAATTTTAATCTTTATAGTACGTTCCCACTCATCATAAAGTTTTCTAGGTATAGAAACTTCCAAATTAAGTTTTTCCTCATAAGATTGCATTAAGGCATCAACAATACGTTTGGTAAAAGCTTTATTTTGACTATAAGCATGAGGAGAATTCAACACGGATTGCAACAAGGAAATACAATCTATTAAAGAAAAATTATCATAATTAAATTCCTTGAAATCCATAATAGTGGGTTCAATGCTATTTAAAGTTTTGACCTCTCCAATCCCATTTTCACCAAATTTAGCATCAAGATCTAAAAACTCTGAATTATTGGGACGCCTTTTAACTAAAGTTGACTCATATCTAGTCCCATCATTATCAAGATTCATATTGAAAAACAAGGATTTAATAGGGGATACATCAATAACTTTTAGATCTTCATCATTATTTTCATGGAAACTAAAAGAACCCGCTTTTAGAAAGCAATCTTTCTTAGCACGCAACCTAGCGGTTCTTTCTGTGCACTCATCAATTGAAATTCTCATGGCTTTGAGAGACTCATTGATATCATGCTTAGGAGTAATAGATCTACGTTTCAAAGAATCAACATCAAGCGAAAGTCTATCAACGTTCCTAGCCAATTCACCAATTTTAAGCAATTTTTCTTCAAGCAAAGCATTAAAATTATTTTGAGAGATCATAAATTCTTTAACGCTATTCTCAAAATTAGAGGGCATATTATTAAAATTTCCATAAAAGTTGTTGTAGGAATTACCATAATTATTAGAGGAATTACTAGGGTATGGTCTAGGATTAAAGTTTCCTCTATAAGCATTGTTACCAAAATTATTCCTACCAACAAAATTCACATCCATAGATTCATTATTATTCTCAATTAAAGTAGACAAAGGCATATCATTACTATTAATAGGAGCACTCTTAGTAGCAAACAATTTCATAAGTTCATCCATCTTTCCACTCAAAACATTAATTTCTTCTATAGCATGCACTTTTTTACTAGTAGATCTTTCGGTGTGCCATTGAGAATAATTAACCATAATGTTATCAAGGAGTTTAGTAGATTCTCCTAAAGTGATTTCCATAAAAGTGCCTCCCGCGGCCGAATCTAAAAGGTTTCTAGAAGCAAAATTCAATCCGGCATAAATTTTTTGTATGATCATCCATAAATTCAAACCATGAGTAGGGAAATTGCGAATCATTAATTTCATTCTTTCCCAAGATTGGGCAACATGCTCATGATCAAGTTGTTTAAAATTCATAATATCGTTTCTAAGAGAGATAATCTTCGCGGGAGGAAAATACTGAGAGATAAAAGCATATTTGCACTTATTCCATGAATCAATACTATTTTTAGGCAAAGATGAAAACCAAGTTTTAGCACGATCTCTAACTAAAAACGGAAATAACTTCAATTTTACAATATCATTATCCGTATCTTTCTTGTTTTTCATATCACACAAATCAACAAAGTTGTTTAGATGAGTAGTGGCATCTTCACTAGGAAGGCCGGAGAATTGACCTTTCATAACAAGATTCAACAAAGCAGCATTGATTTCACAAGATTCAACATCATTAAGAGGAGCAATCGGAGTGCTAAGGAAATCATTATTATCGGTATTGGAAATGTCACACAATTTGGTATCATCTTGCACCATCGTGACAAACAATCCAACACACAAGCACACAAAAAGGCAAGTGAAAGAGAGAGGAGAACGAGAAAGAGAGGGCGAATAAAATGACAAGGGTGAAGTGGGGGAGAGGAAAATGAGAGGCAAATGGCAAATAATGTAATGCAAGGGAAATGAGTTTGTGATGGGTACTTGGTACGTCTTGACTTGAGCGAAGACCTCCCCGGCAACGGCGCCAGAATTCCTTCTTGCTACGTCTTGAGCTTGCATTGGTTTTTCCCTTGAAGAAGAAAGGGTGATGCAACAAAGTAGCGTAAGTATTTTCCTCAATTTTTGAGAACCAAGGTATCAATCCAGTAGGAGGCTCCTCAAAAGTCCCACGCACCTACACAAACAAACAAGAACATCGCAACCAACACGATAAAGGGGTTGTCAATCCCTTCACGGTAACTTGAAAAAGTGAGATCTGATCGAGATAATAAGATAAGATAAATATTTTTGGTATTTTTATGATATAGATTGGAAAATAAAAGATGCAAATAAAAGTAGATAGAAAACTTATATGATAAAAGATGGACCGGGGGGCCATAGGTTTCACTAGTGGCTTCTCTCAAGATAGCATAAGTATTACGGTGGGTGAACAAATTACTGTCGAGCAATTGATAGAAAAGCGCATAGTTATGAGATTATCTAGGCATGATCATGTATATAGGCATCACGTCCGTGACAAGTAGATCGAAACGATTCTGCATCTACTACTATTACTCCACACATCGACCGACTCCTGCCTCCATCTAGAGTATTAAGTTCATAAGAACAGAGTAACACATTAAGAAAGATGACATGATGTAGAGGGATAAACTCAAGCAATATGATATAAACCCCATCTTTTTATCCTCAATAGCAACAATACAATACGTGCCTTGCTGCCCCTGCTGTCATTGGGAAAGGACACCACAAGATTAAACCCAAAGCTAAGCACTTCTCCCATTGCAAGAAAGATCAATCTAGTAGGCCAAACCAAACTGATAATTCAAAGAGACTTGCAAAGATAACTTAATCACACATAAAAGAATTCAGAGGAGATTCAAATATTTCTCATAGATCAACTTGATCATAAACCCATAATTCATCGGATCTCGACAAACACACCGCAAAAAGAGATACATCGAATAGATCTCTAGATCAAGGAGAACTTTGTATTGAGATTCAAAGAGAGAGAAGAAGCCATATAGATAATAACTATGGACCCAAAGGTCTATGGTAAACTACTCACAACTCATCGGAGAGGCCTTGGAGATGATGTAGAGGCCCTCCATGTTCGATTCCCCCTCCGGCGGAGCGCCGACGAAGGCTTCAAGATGGGATCTCGCGGATACAGAAGGTTGCGGTAGTGGAAATAATTTTTCGTGGTGCTCCTGGATGTTTTTGGGGTACGTGGATATATGTAGGAGGAAGAAGTAGGTCGGTTGGCGCTCGAGGGGCCCACGATGATGGGGGGTGTGCCCACCCCCAGGGGGCTCGCCGGGCTCCCTCGTGGCCGCCTCATTTGTTGCTTGACGTCCACTCCAAGTTCCCTGGATTGCGTTTGTTCCAAAAAGATCGCTTCCGAAGGTTTCATTCCGTTTGGACTCCCTTTGATATTCCTTTCCTTCGAAAGACTAAAATAGGCAAAAAAACAGCAATTCGGGCTGGGCCTCCGGTTAGTAGGTTAGTCCCAATAATGATATAAAAGTGTGGAGTAAAGCCCATAAACACCCAAAACAGGTAATATAATAGCATGGAATAATAAAAAATTATAGATACCTTGGAGACGTATCATCTTCTCTCCAGATAGCATAAGTATTACGGTGGGTGAACAAATTAGTGTCGAGCAATTGATAGAAAAGTGCATAGTTATGAGCTTATCTAGGCATGATCATGCATATAGGCATCATGTCCAGAACAAGTAGATCGAAACGATTCTGCATCTACTACTATTGCTCCACACATCGACCGACTCCTTCCTGCATCTAGAGTATTAAGTTCATAAGAACAGAGTAACACATTAAGAAAGATGACATGATGTAGAGGGATAAACTCAAGCAATATGATATAAACCCCATCTTTTTATCCTCAATAGAAACAATACAATACGCGCCTTGCTGCCCCTGCTGTCACTGGGAAAGGACACTGCAAGATTGAACCCAAAGCTAAGCACTTCTCCCATTGCAAGAAAGATCAATGTAGTAGGCCAAACCAAACTGATAATTCGAAGAGACTTGCAAAGATAACTTAATCACACATAAGAGAATTCAGAGGAGATTCAAATATTTCTCATAGATAAACTTGATCATAAACCCATAATTCTTCGGATCTCGACAAACACATTGCAAAAAGAGTTACATTGAATAGATCTCTAGATCGAGGAGAACTTTGTATTGAGATTCAAAGAGAGAGAAGAAGCCATCTAGCTAATAACTATGGACCCGAAGGTCTGTGGTAAACTACTCACAACTCATCGAAGGGGCCTTGGAGATGATGTAGAGGCCCTCCATGGTCTATTCCCCCTCTGGCGGAGCGCCAACGAAGGCTCCAAGATGGGATCTCGCGGATATAGATGGTTGCGGTGGTGGAAATAATTTTTCGTGGCGCTCCTGGATGTTTTCGGGGTACGTTGATATATGTAGGAGGAAGAAGTAGGTCGGTTCACGCTCGAGGGGCCCACGAGGGTGGGGGGTGCGCCCACCCCCAGGGGGCGCGTCGAGCAGCCTTGTGGCCACCTCGTTTGTTGCTTGACGTCCACTCCAAGTTCCCTGGATTGCGTTTGTTCCAAAAATATTGCTCCCAAAGGTTTCATTCCGTTTGGACTTCGTTTGATATTCCTTTCCTTCGAAACACCGAAATAGGCAAAAAAACAGCAATTCGGGCTGGGCCTCCGGTTAGTAGGTTAGTCCCAATAATGATATAAAAGTGTAGAGTAAAGCCCATAAACATCCAAAACAGGTAATATAATAGCATGGAACAGTAAAAAATTATAGATACGTTGGAGACGTATCAGCTTCTCTCAAGATAAAATAAGTATTACGGTGGGTGAACAAATTACTGTCAAGCAATTGATAGAAAAGTGCATAGTTATGAGCTTATCTAGGCCTGATCATGCATATAGGCATCACGTCCACAACAAGTAGATCGAAACGATTCTGCATCTACTACTATTGCTCCACACATTGACCGACTCCTGCCTGCATCTAGAGTATTAAGTTCATAAGAACAGAGTAACACATTAAGAAAGATGACATGATGTAGAGGGATAAACTCAAGCAATATGATATAAACCCCATATTTTTATCCTTGATGGCAACAATACAATACGCGCCTTGCTGCCCCTGCTGTCACTGGGAAGGACACCGCAAGATTGAACCCAAAGCTAAGCACTTCTCCATTGCAAGAAAGATCAATGTAGTAGGCCAAACCAAACTAGTAATTTGAAGAGACTTGCAAAGATAACTTAATCACACATAAAAGAATTCAGAGGAGATTCAAATATTTCTCATAGATAAACTTGATCATAAACCCATAATTCATTGGATCTCGACAAACACACCGCAAAAAGAGTTACATCGAATAGATCTCTAGATCGAGGAGAACTTTGTATTGAGATTCAAAGAGAGAGAAGAAGCCATCTAGCTAATAACTATGGACTCGGAGGTCTATGGTAAACTACTCACAACTCATCGGAGGGGCCTTGGAGATGATGTAGAGGCCCTCCGTGGTCGATTCCCCCTCTGGCGGAGCGCCAACGAAGGCTCCAAGATGGGATCTCGCGGATACAGATGGTTGTGGTGGTGGAAATAATTTTTTGTGGTGCTCCTGGATATTTTCGGGGTACGTTGATATATGTAGGAGGAAGAAGTAGGTCGGTTGACGCTCGAGGGGCCCATGAGGGTGGGGGGCACGCCCACCCCCAGTGGGCGCATCGGGCACCCTCGTGGACACCTCGTTTGTTGCTTGACATCCACTTCAAGTTCCCTGGATTGCGTTTGTTCCAAAAAGATCGCTCCCGAAGGTTTCATTCCGTTTGGACTCCATTTGATATTCCTTTCCTTCAAAACACTGAAATAGGCAAAAAAACAGCAATTCGGGCTGGGCCTCCTGTTAGTAGGTTAGTCCCAATAATGATATAAAAGTGTAGAGTAAAGCCCATAAACATCCAAAATAGGTAATATAATAGCATGGAACAATAAAAAATTATAGATACGTTGGAGACGTATCAACTTCTCTCAAGATAGCATAAGTATTACGGTGGGTGAACAAATTACTGTCAAGCAATTGATAGAAAAGTGCATAGTTATGAGCCTATCTAGGCCTGATCATGCATATAAGCATCACGTCCACAACAAGTAGATTGAAACGATTCTGCATCTACTACTATTACTCCACATATTGACCGACTCCTGCCTGCATCTAGAGTATTAAGTTCATAAGAACAGAGTAACACATTAAGAAAGATGACATGATGTAGAGGGATAAACTCAAGCAATATGATATAAACCCCATCTTTTTATCCTCGATGGCAACAATACAATACGTGCCTTGCTGCCCCTACTGTCATTGGGAAAGGACACCGCAAGATTGAACCCAAAGCTAATCACTTCTCCCATTGCAAGAAAGATCAATCTAGTAGGCCAAACCAAACTGATAATTCGAAGAGACTTGCCAAGATAACTTAATCACACATAAAAGAATTCAGAGGAGATTCAAATATTTCTCATAGATAAACTTGATCATAAACCCACAATTCATCGGATCTCAACAAACACACCGCAAAAAGAGTTACATCGAATAGATCTCCAAGAAGATCGAGGAGCTTGGTATTGAGATTCAAAGAAAGAGAAGAAGCCATCTAGCTAATAACTATGGACCCGAAGGTCTGTGGTAAACTACTCACAACTCATCGGATAGGCCTTGGAGATGATGTAGAGGCCCTCTATGGTCGATTCCCCCCGCAGGCGAAGCGCCGACGAAGGCTACAAGATGGGATCTTGCGGATACATCAGGTTGTGGCGGTGGAATTAGGTTTTTGTGGTGCCCCTCGATGTTTTCAGGGTACGGGAGTAAATATAGGCAAAAGAAGTAGGTTGGTTGATCCACGAGGTGCCCACGAGGGTGGGGGCGCGCCGGGCTCCCTCGTCGCCGCCTCATTTGCTGCTTGACGTCCACTCCTAGTCTCTTGGTTTGCATTTGTTCCAAAAAGATCGCTACCGAATGTTTCATCCCGTTTGGACCCCGTTTGACATTTCTTTTCTTCGAAACACTAAAATAGAAAAAAAACAACAATTCGGGCTGGGCCTCCGATTAGTAGGTTAGTCCCAAAAATGATATAAAAGTGTAAAGTAAAGCCCATCAACATCCAAAATGGGTAATATAATAGCATGTAACAATTAAAAATTATAGATACGTTGGAGACATATCAAGCATCCCCAACATTAATTCCTGCTCGTCCTCGAGTAGGTAAATGATAAAAACAAAAAAATTGATGTGGAATGCTACCTAGCATATTTCTCAATGTAATTTTCTTTATTGTCGCATGAATTTTCAGATCCAAATGATTCAAGACAAAAGTTCATATTGGCATAAAAATAATAATACTTCAAGCATACTAACAAAGCAATCACGTCTTCCCAAAATAACATGGCTAAAGAAAGTTATCCCTACAAAATCATATAGTTTGGCTATGCTCTATCTTCATCACACAAAGTATTTAATCATGCACAACCCCGATGACAAGACAAGCAATTGTTTCATACTTTAGTATTCTCAAACCTTTTCAACTTTCACACAATACATGAGCATGAGCCATGGACATAGCACTATATGTGGAATAGAATGGTGGTTGTGGAGAAGACAAAAAGGGAGAAGATAGTCTCACATCAACTAGGCGTATCAACGGGCTATGGAGATGCCCATTAATAGATATCAATGTGAGTGAGTAGGGCTTTCTCTTTGATAATGGATTGTTTCCAAGAATGGATCTTTGTACTTCTGAGTAATTTCAAACAATTTTGTTTAAGGGGTATGCGCAGAATAGTTGTTCGGGTGCTAATATGTTTTTTAGGTTTCCAAGCACATGTTTATTTATCTTATCGATACTCACACCGACCCTAATTAAGAAGTACATCTACGCACGCATGGGTGATACAGTTAGGGCGAAGTAATAATTATGTGTGAGAAAGAGACACCATCTATCACCGGTCGATCTGGTCCATGACATCAAATGCCGGCGTGTGCAAGGCGGTGCTGTTTGGAGGAAGCAACCTAGCAAGTGCATCGATGATTAGTCAATACGTCTATTTGGCTAGAAGAATATTCATTTCCGTACTACAATCCTTCTAGCATGCAGACATAGATGTGCTTGGTGACATGTGATTTTTTTCGCCCGTTGCAACGCACGGGCATTTGTACTAGTGTAAACAAATAGTTTAATTTCCATCTTTTGACCCGTTTTACTAACAATCTTTATCAGCTTCCTCACTTGATGTTGGTTCATCGATATCTCATTTCCCCATACGCAAAAAGGGTCGAAGCGCAGATCTTTACCAATGACATATGTACGTAAAAGCACGAAGTTAATATTAGAAGATAAACACCAATTGCACAATGATGTAGTACAACACTCTTATATAATATCTTATAACATCCAATATACTCACGTATTAGATGAATTAACATCTTACATTATGGGCCAGAAGGAGTTTATTGCATTCTTACAAATTATTGGCTGATTAACTGCTGATGTATCCATGCGTTAGAGTTATTTTGAGCTAGTTCAGGCTCAAATGGCCCTAAAGTATATCTAAACAAGAGGGCTAGTTTGACCTAGTTGCATCTATAACCCACCCAAAAATCCAAGCCAAGAGGTGCTAATTGGAGCTAGTTCTCCTAGTGCATTTATTGTCAATCCAAGTATCTAATCTTGTCATCCAAACACCTCTTTGGATGGAGTTAGTTCAGGGTTAGTCATGAGCTAGAAACTAACTGTAACCTCTAAGCTAAGTTGAATATCCAAATAGGGTTGTGTTGTTGTTGTTGTTGTTGCTGCTGCTGCTGCTCTTCTACGTGTATCTAGACATCATCAGAACATTAAGGTAACACTCTTCCTTGTTGCTATGTAGCCTAGAATTGCATATGTAGTCATTAAGTATAGTGCATGTTGTTATGTAGCCTCAGATATATTACATATGGCACTAGTTAACCTAATGATAAATGGGTTGCAGATATATACAGTTAAAAGTCCGATTCACCGATTAGTCCCTTATCAGCCCCCGGCCTATATGGTACCAGCTACCGATATCCTGAACAGTGAGCATATATAAGCCATGGGATGAAACTAACCTCGATGGAAAACAGAAGTCGTTCCCAAAATTGTCCTGTGTAGGGACACCGAGAAGCATCTTAAGCACAACAGGCTAAACATCAATGAAAATTATCCATGGCAGACAAAATAATCTCCAAAAGATAGCTTTAGTGTGCAGGTTTAAGCACGCTAGTAAAGCAAAACAAGTGAAAAGGTGTGTTAACTACAATAGGCCTAACATTTAACAACAAGCAAACATAGTCATTCAAACTAGTATTGTGCCGGTCTAAGCACACTGGTTATTGTTTAATAAAAATGGAAAGGCGTGTTTAACTACAAGATGCAGCAACCAAATGTAGTCATTAATGCCCTGTTTGTTTCAGTTTCGCTTGGATTTTATCACATATGGATTCGCTTCAGTGGCGAAGCTGTTTCCGCGAATTAGCTTCACCACCGAAGTACACTTTGAGGTGCTTCAGTAAATTGCACAAAAAATGACCCAAATCCAGATTCAGCTTCACTGGCAAAGCTAATTCCAAATAGCTGTTTGTTTCGGATTCCAGATTCGGCTTCACTGGCAAAGCTGAATCTGGTCCCAGAATCAGAAACAAACAGGGCCATAGTGGTATTGTTGAAACTGGTACTGGTGAAATTGAGCTGCACAGTTCATACTTGCACATACAGATCATCACGTTGTGAATAACTGGAATAAATAAGGTATACTATGGACAAGCAAAGATAGCATTTGAAACTGGACATATGCTAACCACAAATAACAGAACAATAAAAAAACTTTAAAAGAGGCATATGCTAGCTATAACAGGCTTAACAACAAGCAAATATATGCATTCCTATCGGTATGTTTAAAACTGGATTGATGAAATGTACTGAACAGTAAATAATTGCACATACAAAGCATCACATTGTGAACAACCGAACTAAACAGGGCATACTGCAAACAACCTGATATAGCAATTAAAACTGGACATATTCTCACTACACTACAAAAGAGTCTGAACAAAACAAATCGTGGGTTTCCCCCCGTGAAGAGGCACGGAAAAACAAATCATGGGTTTCCTCACTTGTCACAGATGGGCTCGTTCCTGTGGGAAGAGAACGGACCCTTGATGCACTCCATGTTGTCGCAGATGGGCTCCTTCCCCTTGGAAGAGCACGGCTGTAGGGTGCCGTCCCTGATGTCGCGGACGGGCTCTTTCCCTTTGGAAGAGCAGATGGCCTCTTTCCCCTTGGAAGAGCCGGAGAGGGTGCCCTCCTCGTGGTCGCCGTCGATTAGGTCTGACTTGGAAGCTATGGATACCAAGCTAGCATTGCAGAACGTGTCCTTCAGAAATGACAAAAGGGGCTCGATGGCGATGTAGGATGGCAAGTTGTTCACAGCGAGCCAGAGGAGATCAGCGGCGGGGCCATGCATGAGATCGACAGCGGTTGAACCCGAGGGGTTGGGGGTGGGCCACTTAAGCTATGACATAGCCCGCTGATACGTCTTTGCCGTATCTATAATTTTTGATTGTTCCATGCCAATATTATACAACTTTCATATACTTTTGGCAACTTTTTATAAAATTTTTGGGACTAACATATTGATCCACTACCCAGTGCCAGTTCCTGTTTGTTGCATGCTTTTTGTTTCGCAGAAAACCCATATCAAACGAAGTCCAAACGGAACAAAAACTGACGGAGATTTTTTTTGGAATATTTATGAATTTTGGGAAGAAGAATCAACGCGAGACGATGCTCGAGGGGCCCACGAGGCATGGGGTGCGCCCCAGGGGGTGGGCGCGCCCCTGACCCTCATGGACTCCCCATAAGGCGGTTGTTGCTCTTCTTTCGCCACAAGAAAGCTAATATCCAGAAACAAATCATGTTCAAAGTTTCTATCCAATCGGAGTTACGGATCTCCGTGAATATAAGAAACGGTGAAAGGGCAGAATCTGGAACGCAGAAATAGAGAGAGACAGAGAGATAGATCCAATCTCGGAGGGTCTCTCGCCCCTCCCACGCCATGGAGACCATGTACCAGACGAGAAACCCTTCTCCCATCTAGGGAGAAGGTCAAGGAAGAAGAAGAAGAAGGGGGGCTCTCTCCCCCTCCCTTTCGGTGGTGCCGGAACTCCGCTGGGGGTAATCATCATCACCGTGATCTACACAAACACCTTCGTCATCTTCACCAACATATCCATCACCTTCCCCCATCTATCTACAGTGGTCCACTCTCCCGCAATCCTCTATACCCTCTACTTTGACATGGTGCTTTATGCTTCATATCATTATCCAATGATGTGTTGCCATCCTATGATGTTTGAGTAGATTTTCGTTGTCCTTTTGGTAATTAGTGAATTGCTATGATTGGTTTAATTTGCTTGTGGTTATGCTGCTGTCCTTTGGTGCCCATATATGAGTGTGCGCATGGATCACACCATAGGGTTAGTTGTATGTTGATAGGACTATGTATTGGAGGGCAAGAGTGACAGAAGCTTCAACCTAGCATAGAAATTAATGCATACGGGATTGAAGGGGGACCAATATATCTTAATGCTATGGTTGGGTTTACCTTAATGAACGTTAGTAGTTGCGGATGCTTCCTAATAATTCCAATCATAAGTGCATAGAATTCCAAGTCAGGGATGACATGCTAGCAGTGGCCTCTCCCACATAAAACTTGCTATCGGTCTAGTAAAGTAGTCAATTGCTTAGGGACAATTTCGCAACTCCTACCACCACTTTTCCACACTTGCTATACTAACTTTATCGCTTTTTTATCTAAACAACCCCTAATTTATATTTACGTGCTCTTTATATTCTTGCAAATCTATCCAACAACACCTACAAAGTACTTCTAGTTTCATACTTGTTTTAGGTAAAGCGAACGTTAAGCGTGCGTAGGGTTGTATCAGTGGTCGATAGAACTTGAGGGAATATTTGTTCTACCTATAGCTGCTCGTTGGGTTCGACACTCTTACTTATCGAAAGAGACTACAATTGATCCCCTATACTTGTGGCTTATCAAGAACTTTTTCTGGCGCCGTTGCCGGAGTGGGCGTCGTTGTGACAAAGGCGAGCGAGTGAGGCATCCTCCCTCCCTCCCTCCCTCGCTAAATTACTCCAGCCTGTGGTTGTTAATTATGCTCATTTGGCTGTCCAACTATCCCTTGATTGATTTTCTTTTGTCCCTACTTATAATTTGATATTATATATTGACGGTAGCTTTGGGCACTTCGCCATCACATTTGTTCCTGCAAGCGT
Source organism: Triticum turgidum subsp. durum (assembly GCA_900231445.1). NCBI lineage: Eukaryota > Viridiplantae > Streptophyta > Magnoliopsida > Poales > Poaceae > Triticum > Triticum turgidum. The sequence continues at coordinate 719,405,393 of LT934124.1, read as the reverse complement.
ACAAAAGTTATGTGCTGTGGATACCGGCGTTGAGTTGTTAAAGCCTCCCAGCCGGCCGGCCGGTTACTTATATAGTAGATTAATCAGGCGTCGCGTTCTTTCAATCTGCTCTCGTATGGCATCAAGTGACAACTTTGTACCAATTGATCAACTGGCTTTGATTAAGGATCATACGCAATTACTAGTAAGTAAATACGGATGGAAGCAGCAACTAAGAAGCAACAGAACAATATTGAATTGTTCAAGCCTACCGGTTGGTGAGTGTTAGAAGGGAAAGGAGGGATTGGTGGAATAGTTGTATGATGGATTCGATGTTTATTGTTTGAGTCTCGTGGGCGTATATATAGGAGTACAATGACCAACTTGGAGTACAAGACAAGGAAGGACCAAATCTTGGTCTATCCTATACTTCCTAATAATCAACATACTCAACATCCCCCCGCAGTCAGAACGGTAGCGACGCAGAAGGTGAGACTGAAGAAGAATCCGAAGGTAAGCCGACAGACATCCCCCCACAATCGATTAGTCAACGCATCGCGGAAGTTGAGGCCGGAGTAGAAACCGACGAGGTTGCTCAAGTAAGGCGGTAGCCCTTGGTGCCATTTGTCGATGTAGCCGAGAGCGTAGGGTGGTGTATCCGTGGTAGAGGTAGCCATGTGAAGAACGCTGTGGTCGATGTCGAGTCAGGGTGGCCGGTGTCGAGGAAGTCGCCGTGAAGCCATGGGCGCAAGGAGGCGCCGAGTTAGTCGTGGGCGCATTGGTGTCGAAGTAATGGTGCGCCGGGGAGAAGACGATGTTGGTGAGGCGTCGCACTGGGTTTGCCAAGCCTGGGGACACATCGTAGACAAAGGCATGTGTCGGTGTTGCCAGCACCGGGCATGCATAGACGGACGAAGGAGAAGTTGACAAAGCGTCGCACCAGGCTTGCCAGATCTGGGGACACGTCATGGACCAAGGCATGCATAAGTGTTGCCAGCACCGGGCGTGCGTACACGAGGGACCTACACGAGCTGTACACCACGTCGAGGAGTCGAAGGGGCCAGTAGAGAATGACTCGACAACAGTTGTGGTGCCAATAGATGCGAGGCCGATGTTGCCAACGGTGGTCATAGTAGACGAAGTGGTCGGGGTAGATGACAGTGATGCTGACGACGAGCTGGTGCCGGACGAAGACGAAGGGGGTGGACGGGCGGCGACGGCTATAGGGGTAGCGGCGGCGGCAGCTGAAGAAGAGCGGCTGCGGCGGCCTGACCACGGCGGTGGCGGCTAAGTTAGGAGTGCGGCAGCGGTGCTCGAGGGAGGCGAAGAGCCCAACAACATGACAAAGACTGGCGCAGACGATGGCATTCCCGTGCCAAGGGAGGCAGCACGGCACATACCTCATAGAGTCGACGCGCGGGGACGGCGAAGTGGACCGCGGGCCGCGACGCTACTGCCCGAAGGGGCGATGTAGTGGCAGCAAGCAGATCAATGTCACGGAGGGAAGACCTCAAGGTGGCGGCGGGGACCGCGGACCACGGCGCTACGGCCCGAAGGGGCGGCACAGCGGCGGAGCACGAGTCGGTGCAACCGCGGGGGTGACCTCAGGGCGGCGGCGTGGACCACGTGTCGCGCTCACTACGGCCCGACAGGATGACGCAGCGGTGGTGCAATGGTTGGTGTAGCCACGGGGCGGTGTTGGAATGTGGGTCGCGGCACTACGGCCCGTAGGGGCGACGCATCAGTGACGCGGGTTAGTGCAGCCGGGAGAAGAACCACGGAGCAATGGCGCTGCGGCTAGACGGGGCGACGCAGCAGCGGCCCTTTGCTCGATCGGTGTAGGGGCACACTGTAGTCCAGATGGTCTTCATGGGGCCTGCGGGGGCACGCGCGACGAATGGGCCAGGTCCACTGCGTAGATGAGGCGGATTGCGGCGGCGGACGGGTGATCAAGCCGATCGTGTGCGAGGTCGGGGACGCTGCTCGGTGGAGGCAGGGTGGGGGAGGAGTCCAAGATGAAGCCGGCCACTACAAGAAACATGTCAACTTATGACCACCACTATTGGTCACTGAATGGTCATAGTTTTCCATTTGTGACCTTTTTGTGACCAAAACCAGAATGTCAAAAGCTGGCCGTCGTAAACTGACATTTTTGACCTTTCTTCTGGAATGGTTGTAAACGTTTATGACCAAAATATGTCTACTGTGGCGTTTTGGTCACTAGCAACCTCCCCAGACCACATAGGCATATAGCGTGGCAAGCTGATGTGGCACAAGAATCAGCCCGGTCCAATTCGGTTTTCTACATGGGCCTAGCCCAACAATTCGGCCTTTTTAATTTAATTTTTTTCTTGTGCTTTTATTAGCTACATGGGTCTGGCCTAACAATTCAGCCTTATTGATTTCTTTGTGTGGCCCTTTTAACATTGGGTTTTATTTCTGATCATGTTTTTGGGCCTTTTCTATAATGGGCCTTTACCTTTCCACATAGTTTGTTTCCTTTTTGTTTCTGTTTTCTATTTGAGTCGAGGCCTGCTTATAATAATACTGAATAGCTTTCAGCCTAGGTTATTTGGGGCCATGGCATCTTAATAGTACAAGTATATTTGGGCCGTGGCCACTATCAGGTCCAGTAAGAACATTTTTTCTGGAGAATTTAATGTTCAAGTAAAATGTACACAATACATTACAGGGAAATAGCACATACAACAATAGATACATTTTCATTTCACTCATACTACAGCTCACTACAACATAGACTAGTACATCTCACTTCAAACAAGCGGTACTATTCTCGGAAGCAAAATACGCCACCACACGCCATGGTGCGCCATCTTACTCGATCTGGCCTCAAGGAACTAGCAGCACTACTTGCTCCTTTGACCCAGAGCTCCTTGCTATAGAGGATGGCCGAAACTCGGATGCGGGGCTCCCTGGACATGACATATTGTGTCAATTCTTGCAGCAACAGAAAGAACTCACATACCATGGAACTTGCACAGTAATGTATCAACCACCAAATAGTATGAATCAAAAGCGAACATGAGGGGGAGGAGTTTATACCTGATCTTCTTGAGCCTCTCCTTAAGCAAAAGCATCATCCTTACGATTCTGGAAATGGACCAACACAGTAGTAGTGAAGCTATGCGAGGATCTTTGTGAAGCAGTTTATTGCTTCCTGGAGACACCAACAGTCTTTCCTCTCCTGCCCCAGTAGTGATGCAGAACATGATGGTTCCTGGGAAAGAGAGCAAAGTTTGAAGCACTAAGGAAAAATGCTACTGCAACAGTGAAGTTTTAAGGAATCAGCCATCAGGCATCAGCATACATCTATTGGAAATAGAGCATTGATATACAGACTAGCTGGGTCACATACAAGGTACACTAGAAAGGTATAAATGAATACATTGACAATCATCAATACCAGATTGCAAGACATAACAATTATGTACCTAAGCAAGTCGACAATGGCATAGGGCAGGATATAAAATCTGGATACAAGTAATAGACAAACTAGTTCCAATAGATTGAATGAATTGAACTGCTATATAACCAAGTTAGAGCTGGCAGAAGTTGCAGGTAAATAAACATCCATAGAGCTAGCAGTAGCAAAAGGGAGGCGAGGCTAGCAGTAGCAAACCAAGTAATATAATGTACACTACAGGAGAAACAAATAGCAAAGCGAGCCTTGACCTGGAAGGGACAGACGTGGGAGCCCTCGAGGCCCTGGAACACCCTCTGGATCTGCTCCAGCCTCCGCTCATGGTCATGCGAGGCAACAAAATTTAGTCAGACAAACAAGCAAGGGCGCTGAATATACTCCAAGTACTCAACTTGTTCTAACTGAATTTAGGAGTCTGTTTTTAGTCTTTTCTTATATGCAGTCTCAGCACCTGAGATCAAGGGCGTTGTAGATCACGAATCAAAGCACATCCGGTCCAGTTCTCAGCACCAACTCCTCCTCCAATTGCTACAGAAACTAAGAGCATAAAATCAACTCGCATGCAGAAAGAAAAAGCAAACATGCAAGCAAGAAATACTGAAATAGTACTAGTGTCAAATATACATGGTTGAAAAGCAACTATAGTTATTCAGAAAACATGGTTGTTGCAACTTTAAGCCAAGCCAGTACACATTCATGTCAAATATACAAGTGTAAGATACTAGAAGCATTTCATTGCATATCTATGTGTACTGCTATAATTTTACGCCAAGCATTGGACTAGTACATCAATTACACTAAGCCTCAACCCACTGTTTAAAAATGTATTTTATCATCATTCCAATTGGACTGATTCCATTAAAACAATACTAGGTACGACTGGAGATGCATAAAGAACAACTAGGTACAACTCACCCTAGATGCATGCATGCATCAGCATCCATAGTTGCAGTGCATTTAGTAAAGAACAAATTACTGTATTTTCCAAAGTGTATAATAGCTTTGTGAAAAAGAGCATTGTATCAGCCATACACTTCTCCCTGGATCAATGTATGCATGCAATTCATCCAGGCCGAGCATGATGGTAATTCCTACTCATGTTGCTAGCACATATACATAAATACACACCAAGAACAAATTCACAGGAATTTGACAGTAGAGGAGTGAGTGCTATTGTACAGTTAGAAAAATGCTACACACAGAGTGGTACGTATATACAGGTAAGCAATCATATATAGCGACTGGAATTTAGTAAGAGGTGTAGCACAATAAACAGAGCAAGCAGGCGAGGTTGGTTGGTGAGTCAGACTGGCCCTGCAATCCGACGAACATGACGACACTGGGCTTGCCCTTCTTGGGGGTGAAGGTCGGCTTCCCTGGATCCACCATGTTGCCTGTAATTCGATCAAGACAAATACAATCAGTATCAGGACCAGAGGTTCAGAACAAGAATAGTGAAGGCATTTATGCTACAAAAACAAGGAGATGATGCAAACTCTAACGAAGCAGGCACAGAGTAACAACAACTCCATTACACTTAAGCTGCTGCTACCTGCATATACTAAATGGAACCGGAAGTATGTTGACTATTAGACGGCCATGAATGATGCCCAAGAAAAAAGAATGCACAAACACAAATGACAAAGCCAACAATAACACTAGTATCAAACTTAAAAAATAAACGCTTAACTAGCTAGCTAGTTTCTCAAAAGACAAGGCATTAAGAGGTATCATCATTCTTTTAATAACTTGCATTGCAACATTCATGATCAATAGCTATGCACAAATAGTTTCAAAAAAAAGTAGCTATGCACAAATGCAAGAAAATCTACACGACCTGCCCGACTCTCTTAAATATTTTCTTAAAGTGGTTTCTTTACAGCTGGGTATATAGTGCAGTTGACAAGAGAAGATGTATTTGCAGTTGCCTGCCACTCTGGAATGTCGAGGTGTTGCCTGACCTTCTCAATGTCAGCCACCAAGTCCCAGGTGGTGTTCTCCTCAAGACAAGCATGGGGAGTGCTCTTCCAGCACCTCTCTGCAATCAAATAGACACAAATTAAGCATCGCGGTCTCCTTAGAACACCGGTATCCAGGTGGTGTTCTCCTCAAAATATGTAACAACATGCACTGCATGAAAAGTAGAGTATATGTATTGCCCTCAACAGTGAACAATTATCACAGAGAACAAGATACCATGAGATGAATGATGGCACTCAAATTATAATCTCACATAGATAAAATTCATTCCATTGTAAATTAGTAACAATACATCTTCACTTGGGTATATATAGTAAGTCAAGTTCGTTCTTATAAGCAAGTGTTCACAGGTTACCCTTAACATGGCTGCTTAACTTACACTTAAATGTGACTAGATGGCTGCAAGATAACTTTTGCTTCATATAAAGTAACTAGAATTAGCAAGACATATCAATAGAGACCATAAATGTTCAGGGTTATGCATGATGGATGCTGAGCACTTCTGTTGCTTATTCAGTTAAAACTACAGCATCTGTGTATGTGAGACAAAAGTTGAAGGCAGGTCGTCGCCGGACTACCATCACCAGCAGCAGGCAGCCATCGCGGCCATGGAGGAGTTGGCGGCGGGGAGCAGGAGGCAGCAGCAGGAGCACCACCTCCACCATGTCCATTACGGAATGTGCAATGCATATACTGTAGTTTGTGTGCAAATGAAGAACATGAAATTTGGCAGGTTGATGCAGACTTAATTTTAGCTCCCATAATGTTGACATAGGGTAAGGGACACCATGTATGTATACTAAATCATGACAGCATATCGAAAATAATTGTTGTGGTCAGGACTCAAGGTTGATAATATAGGCTTCAAAGTAATGGCATATCTGACTTACCATTAGCATTGGGGTTTGCTTCAGGAGTCTCAGAGGAATGTTGGCCCTTAGCTGTGCGTCGAGCCACCAAATGCAATGTATATCCATCTTCCAAATCTTTAGATTGTCAAGGATACATATACTTGACAAGAGTTGTGACCAGGGAAATCAATACAATCCATGGATAAATGTGGCAGGAAAACAACTAAAAACACATCCATTGAAGCGTCAGATGAACAGGTATACGAATGGTAGGTCACAAGAAAAACAAAATTTTACAATGACAAATCATGCCGTGAATGATAGAAACCAATAATCAATGACAGCCACCTATTATTCCACGTAATCTTGAGTATAATCTACAGTTCTGGCGGTTACTAGTGAACAACTCGACTTAATAAACGCATACCAAAAGCTTACAATGATTTTAGGTTCTAGTTCGTATTTCTAAGCAACTTCAATACGACAAAAACTTTGGTATGACTCATCAAGGTAATAACTGATGTGGAGATACAGATGGTTGAATAATAAAACTTTGTAGCCTCGACACGAAACACACAAACAAAAGCATACGGTATTCTGACAAGAGGTGGTCATCCTTTAAGACCCTTCCCCTAAAAATCAGCCGCTGCTGCTCCACGGGAATCCCGGCGACATCTACTATCTTCTCCTTTAGGTTCAGAACAGTCTCCTGAGGAAAACAAATTGGCAATTAGTTCATCAAAAAATTTCAGGTAATTGACGAAATGCAGACGCTGAGGAGGCTAGCCTAGAACAAGGAGGTGACAAGGAAGAGCCGGCGTGATGCGTACCTGAATCTAGGGGAAATTCCGGAAGCAAGGGAAGGAGGGCGTGTCGGCGGTGTTCATGTGCGCGCCGGAGATGTGGCCGGTGGCGTTGATCACTACGGTGACAATGAGGCCGCTGCCGACGGACTGGTCGAGCTGGGATTCGCGCGTCACGTTGGCGCCATACATGGACGCCGCCCTGCACATCACGAACACCAGTAGGAACGTCGCCACCACCTCCAATATCACCTACACACACGCAAGAACCCCTCAGATCTGCTGCATAGCCGGGGCTGGGGGAGAAGGGGGTGGCCGATCTGGTCGATGGGAACGTGCTCGCCGGATCTGGTCCGAGGGGAAGATGGAGCGGAAGAGAGGGGGTCGCGGTGGTGTGCTAGGAGCCACAGATTGCCGCCGGAAGTCGCCGGGATCGGCCGCCGTAGGTGGCGACGGCGAGGAGTCCTGGGGAGAGAGAGATCAGGTTCGCGAGAGGATGGGGGGTGTCGCGTGAGGTACGGGAGACCGGAGACGGGCAGTGAGGTCACCGGTGGAGCAAGGTGGCTGCCAGATTGACGGCGGTGGGAATCAGATCTGGAGGAAGGGTGCACGGGTGGGTTGGGGAGTTGGGGGAGGTGAGGGAACGTGACAAGGTGGAGAAGGGAG
>LT934124.1:719372897-719397583 GCA_900231445.1 Triticum turgidum subsp. durum | reverse complement strand
GGATCGAGAGGAGCTCCGCCGGAACGAGAAGGGCGCGATGAAGGAGAAGAGAGCGAGGGGAAGAAAGGAGGCGGGGGGGGGGGGTGGATGGAAAATGACCGCAGAGCTAGGGTTTTGGGGTTAGTGTGGAAAGGCTGAGGACTACCGTTGGATCCCCGAGTATCCGATGGTGTTTGATGCACGATCCGCGTGAGATGTCCACGGGCCAATCAGAAAGTAGTACCACGTTTTGACCATCTAAATTGGTCGTAGTTGACTAAAAATAGCGTGTTCAAATTATATCATCTATTTTATGACCTAAAAAATTCAAAAAGTCATGGAAAACCTTCTCATTGTGTCACAAAATGTGAATAAGTTTTTAGGAAAAATAAAAACATGAAATAAGATAAATATCTTTAAAAATGCGCCATGAGAAATGAGTTTTTTGGCCAAAAAAACTTTTCCATTTTTCGAGTGGCCGAAATGAGTTTTTTTGTGAAGGAACTACCATATAATTGTTGCAAAATTGGACCAAACCAATTTTATAAAATAGTAGGTCATATATAATGCATAATTGACAAAATGGTTGGGTGTCAAAAGTTTTGATCCACCTCTGGTGAAAAAGACAAATTCCCGCCGATTCAGCTGGAAGTGGGTCAAATTTGGATTGTAGCTACCTCGTACTTTGCTCTTTATTTTTTCCAAAAATCATTTCTAGGTACATAAGTACCTATTTAATCAGAGAAACACCAAAAAAATTACAAGATTCAACCACTAGCTAGGAACGGTCAAGCCCGGCGTTTTGGCCGCATTTTGAAACGGGCATAAAAAATTCAAAAAAAATCAAAAAATTGAAAAACCTCTGCATTGTGTCATTATATGTGGCCTAGTTTCGAGGAAAAATAATAAACTTGTAATACCGTAATTATTTTTAAAAAGTGTTCTCAGAAATGAGCTATCATGTGTGAAGATTCATGGCTTTCCAGCCAAATGATCAATCTTATGGCCACAATCATGGCATAGTTTGTTCAAATGACCTCATATCGTGCACAAGGGTGCATATTGGAATGACAAACAATGTTTCCTAAGGAACTTTTCATTTTCTTTGGATGAAAAATTCATTTTCCATTTTTTCGAGCACCCAAAATGAGTTTTTTTGTGAAGGACCTACCATATATTTGGTGCAAAATTGGACCTAATCAATTTTAGAAAATACTTGGCCATATATAATGCACAATTGACAAAATGGTTGGGTTTCTAAAGTTTTGATCCACCTCTGGTGAAAAAGATAAATTCCCGCCAATTCAAATGGAAGCGGGTCAAATTTGAACTGTAGCTACCTCGTAGTTTGCTCTTTATTTTTTCCAAAAATCATTTCTAGGTACATAAGTACCTATTTAATCAAAGAAACACCAAAAAAATTCCAAGATTCAACAACTAGCTAGGAATGGTCAAGCCCGTAGTTTTGACCGCATTTTGAAACGGGCATAAAAAATTCAAAATAAATCAAAAGATTGGAAAACCTCCGCATTGTGTCATTATATGTGGCCTAGTTTCCAGGAAAAATAATAAACTTGTAATATGGTAATTATTTTAAAAAAGTGTTCTCAGATATAAGCTATCATGTGTGAAGATTCATGGCTTTCAAGCCAAATGATCAATCTTATAGCCACATTCATGGCATAGTTTGTTCAAATGACCTCATATCGTGCACAAGGGAGCATCTTGGAATGACAAACAATGTTGCCTAAGGAACTTTTCATTTTCTTTGGACGAAAAATTCATTTTCCATTTTTTCGAGCACCCAAAATGAGTTTTTTTGTGAAGGACCTACCATATATTTGTTGCAAAATTGGACCTAATCAATTTTATAAAATACTAGGCCATATATAATTCACAATGGACAAAATGGTTGGGTGTCAAAAGTTTTGATCCACCTCTTGTGAAAAAGACAAATTCCCGCCGATTTAGTTGGAAGCGGGTCAAATTTGAACTATAGCTACCTCATAGTTTGCTCTTTATTTTTTTTCCAAAAATCATTTCTAGGTACATAAGTACCTATTTAATCAGAGAAACACCAAAAAAATTACAAGATTCAACCAATAGCTAGGAACGGTCAAGCCAAGCGTTTTGACCGCATTTTGAAACGGGCATAAAAAATTCAAAAAAAATCAAAAACTGGAAAACCGCCGCATTGTGTCATTATATGTGGCGTAGTTTCGAGGAAAAATAATAAACTTGTAATACGGTAAATATTTAAAAAAAGTGTTTTCAGAAATGAGCTATCATGTGTGAAGATTCATGGATTTCAAGCCAAATGATCAATCTTACGGCCACATTCATGGCATAGTTTGTTCAAATGACCTTATATCGTGCACAAGGGTGCATGTTGGAATGACAAACAATGTTGCCTAAGGAACTTTCCATTTTCTTTGGACAAAAAATTCATTTTCTATTTTTTCAAGTGCCCAAAATGAGTTTTTTTGAAGGACCTACCATATATTTGTTGCAAAATTGGACCTAATCAAGTTTATAAAATACTAGGCCATATATAATGCACAATTGACAAAAGGGTTGGGTGTCAAAAGTTTTGATCCACCTCTGGTGAAAAAGACAAATTCCCGTCGATTCAGTTGGAAGCGGGTCAAATTTGAACTGCAGGTGCCTCATAGTTTGCTCTTTATTTTTTTCCAAAAATCATTTCTAGGTAAGTAAGTATCTATTTAATCAGAAATACATGGTTTTATGGCGAGACATCGAGGTTTGGACGATGGACGAGGGCCCCAACTCTAGAGCGCATACGCTCGCATGCCGCTGCTTGGTCACCGCGTGACCGTGGCATTGCCATGTGTTCTGGGCGGCCTAGGCATGTCTACTGGGTTGGGTACTCCCCAGGTAGGTGCTAGGAAGAAAATTATAACATAAGATTCTCATGAGGAGACCGAACTATGCTCAAACATGAAATAGCAGCCAAGTGTTTGATTAGCGGTACGGGAAATGCACATGGCCAATGGGCGTGAGTTTTGGCTGAGGATGATCATATACTAAGAAGAATGTCTGCACAAATTTTTAGGGAAATCAAGAATATATAAATAACACTTCCTTCACAAAGTGCTGCTCTAAACAGAATAGGAAAATGAATATTGTTGAGTTATTTTTGAACTAGGCAAGGAAGGTTTTTGACATATTTGATGAAGATATGATCCAAAAAATTTATGAGAATTTTTTGGGAATTTTTGGAGCAACAGAAATATAGGTTGCTTCACAACCTAGGGCAAAAATTGAGACATGGACATGACACATAGGCAAAACCGATGAGATGGTGCCTAGTCATCACGACCCACCACAATCTACAAGGCTGTGACCATCTATATTGGTCGTTAACAACTAGAAATAAGGCAGCGGACCAGCACTGTTTGCTTTGTGACCATTTTGTGTAAGGAAATTACGACCTTTCTGACCAAAATGGTCGTAATGGTTTAGGGTTTGGAGCCCCCCGAACAGCTTCTGACCAATTGGTCTCAAATGGTCATAGATCTATGACCAATTCTTCCAGGGTCACTCACAAAAGGTCACTAGTTGACATATTTCTTGTAGTGGGCGGCAACGGCCGCCGCAATACGACGTGTGGACGGGTGCGGCTAGCACCCAGCGCCTGAGTTGCCAAAGTAGTGCCAATGCCCGGGCAGCGAGACCCGAGCGACCAACACAGTAGCGTCGCCCGAGCTCGAGGTAGCCGGTGAACCCAAAGCAGCCTGCAGCCGGTCTGACGGAGCCGACGATCGGGCCCTTGAAGCAGATGACAGGACGGTCGTACAGACGCGGCGGAGGCGGATGGGCTGTCGATCAGGCCCGCGAAGAAGATGGCAGGATGGCCGTACAGACGCGGCGGAGGCGGGTGGTGATGCGGGGGTCCCAGTCGGAGCAGGGCGGCGACGAGCGGCATAGGGTGACGGACGGGCCGACACACGGACGGAGGCATGTCATGATGGGCCGCCTCGACGCGTGTGGCTGCCGGGTCGGAGGGGAGGCTGGCCGGTCGCTCCGATGTCGGAGTAGAGGCGCAGTGGGTCGACGGTGACGGCAGGCGACACAAACCAATCTTAGATCAGAAAACCAAAAAGGAACACCAATCAAGAGGACCGGCGAGAGAGGAAAAACCCGGAGCAAGGGCTCAAGAAAAAGACTCTCTAAGGCAGCCGGTCAACACGACCGGAGGATGACCCCTAGGTACGGGTCCCGCGGCCCCCGGTGGCAATCATGGAAATCCACCCCGGGGCAGCGCGGTGCGGAAGCGGCGACGGCTAGGGTTTGGATCATGATTGCTCTGATACCATGTTAGAAGGGAAAGGAGGGATTGATGGAATAGCTGTATGATGGATTTGATGTTTATTGCTTGAGCCTCGTGGGCGTATATATAGGAGTACAATGACCAACTTGAAATACAAGATAAGGCAGGGACCAAAATCCTAGTCTATCATATACTTCCTAATAATCAATGTGTTCAATAGTGGACAATTAGTAGGGACAACACGTGGGCGGCCAAATACATATATTAGTAGTAAATCAGTACTTGATGCATCATGGGCCTAATTAAGCAGCTGGCAGTTAGTCTTGTTTTAATATACAATAATGTAGGATAATTTTGAAATTGGACAGGTTTATCAACTTGATGCATAAATAAAATTGTCTTTTTCCTGAAAAATGACTCTTTTGAAATATGGTAGCTTGCTCCATTAATCGGTTAATCAAATCAATGAGTTTCTATATCCTAAATATATTTAGTGAGTTTCTTAATAAGCACCGTGATTGATCCCCAAGTCTGCTTACATAATTCATACATGGCTACGCCTGCCTACTATATTGTCCCTATATGCGTATAGAATTTAGATATCTCCATCACACTACTAGATATGTGAGTTTAAGCCACCAAGGTGGTTGGTTGCTAAAAGTCCAAAATTGGTCGCTAGTGATCTACTGCTACCAATACTACTTGGTTGCTTCGTGGTGGCTATAGTCTAGTCGCTATAGATATTGAGCGACCAACATTGCGAACCCTGGTCACTACATGTTGTATCAATAGCCACCAACTAAATATGGTGACTAATAGCATCTACCGACCAAGGGAGACTTGGTGACTAATGGCATCTAGAGACAAAGGGAGATTTGGTTGATAAAAATTTACAGCCACCATGTACATGGTTAGTGGCTAGAGATATCAAGTGACCATCTAAGGCTTGGTGACTAAAAGAATCTAGAGACCAGCTACATGTTGGTAACTAGACATCTTTTGTAACAAAAAAATTGTAAACCTTAGTAACTAGAGGCATAAGAAAGCACCTACTCCCTCAGTCCGAAAATACTTGTCATCAAAATGGATAAAAAGTGATGTATCTAGAACTAAAGTACGTCTAGATACATCTCCTTTTATTCATTTTGATGACAAGTATTTCCGGATGGAGGGAGTATATCATCGCTACAATATATTGCCACATGCTGACATTAGTAGTATGCAAGGAATCTTAGAATTTTAGACATAGAACAGGAAAAAGTTCAGAATCAACATTTGTAAACTTATGAACCAATCATTACATGCTAACATTTGTAAGCCGAACTTTGTTTCACAACTTCAGTACCAACGGGAAATAATAGTATTTGCAAAGTACGAACTTTAGTACCGCTCCAAACATATGATCCGGTCACCAAGTAGGAACTATTCTAGTATTTGACATCTAGTATTTGTAAGCCAAATTTGCAAATCGGCAACTACTCTTTTGGCATCTAGTTTAGCACTGCCCCGATCACTCCACACATGTCCTCTACACCTGGAAAATGCCAAACAAGTTAAACAAGTTAAAATGACATGGATGATGTTCATTTATTGATGAATTCAAAAATATGTGCACCGTCACAGCCAAATAGCACAAAATTTGTGAAGTACCATTCACAGTTACAGGAAGTTTAGTAAGAATCAAGAGCATGAGCTAATTCGTTCTTTTCCTTTTTAATCTGGAAGATATCCTAATTAACCATACATTGCTTGAAGCTTCTGGCAGGATGTTGCTTGGAGTTTTATATGAAATGTCAAGTTGTAACAGGTATGTACACGTTAAAAAAATCACCCTTAGATGGAACCCACTCTTTGGTAATTTCATTGGCGAACATAGATAGAACCAAGCACAATTAAGAAGATGCTCATAAACTTTACTTCAAAACCAGATAATAGCAATGCAAACAGTGTACCTCTCCAAAGTTGCTTCACCTCCTTGACCCTCCATCTAAGACCAGAGAACCTGTAATTTTTAAATTTCAACTATCAAGTTCAACCTCTTGAATAAATATGCCAAATCACATGATGAGAGCCAAACTGACTTTATGAGAGTTATACTAATCATACCATCAGAAGAAACAAATCTGTAGCCTGACCTAAAAACAGATCTATCAGTTGAGAAACCAAGCCCTGTCGCACTGGTGCCGTCCATAGGAGGTGAAATGCCAGCCAAGTTAGACACGACACTCTGTAGCCAATCGATCTTCTTCTGTTGAGCTTCAAGTTGAGATTGTTGAGCCTCAATTTGAGTTTGTTGCGTAGCAACAATCTCCAATGTAGATGCCAATTCTTCCACTACATGCTGAATTGAGCTTGATGCGCTTGAGTAGGCCCTTCTATTTGGTTTTGGTCCATGACCCGGACCTCTGATGTAACCATCTGCCTTACCAAGCACCTGCTCGCAAATCTGTTGCTCTGTTAAAGGTACTTCGCCCTCCTCTATAGGTTCCTTTTGCTTCTCCAACATTTCTTCCTGCATTAATAATACAAGAAATGAAAGGCATTTACATTCTTAATTGCGGCCCCATAATAATGTACAAGACCATTTAGTCAAGCAAAAAATAATTTCTGGTACACCCGAAAAGAAACGGTTGATTTGGGTTGTGTCAAACATATGGTCACGTATGAAAAGTAGTGCATCTTGTTATGCCTAAGAGAAAGGGAATGGTGCTGTTTTCTACACCCTGTTGCAATATTTCTCACATTCATGATACTAACATAATGTCAAATGCGGGTAAAGATGTGTATGGCTGAATATAGGAGCCATTCCGTTGACTGAATTCAGTTGCTGTAGGTCCAGCCAAAACAGAGGAGGAGCTGCTCTGTTTCATGCTGGCAACTAAAATTCTCATGGATGACATCAACTTAGCTACTGAGTTGAATCCTCTCATGGATGACTTAGAGGAGCAAATAAAAACAGATTTGGTTCCGTCAGTTGGTGTTTTCTCTAGGTCTCAAGGCATGAGTAGGTTCGCTTCTTTATTTGTTTATTATTATTGACTAAACATATTCTACTTGGAGCAGACAGACAGAGCAGATTCTACTTGTGTGACCGACCCGACCGATTAGAATACTAGCACCCTTCAGTGAAGCTTTAGTCAAGCATTATAGCTGCTATTATCTAGTATTCTCATTGCTTAATCTCTCTCAACAGAAATTAATTTGTTACACGGTACTTACATGTTTATTTCTGGCATCTTCTGATGCTCATCCCTTCTTATCACTAGAGTAACACTCCTTGTATAATCTGGTATCACCACAATTCTGATAACACAATATTTAAAGTCAAAAGACATGAATATAAGATAGCTACAAGTTTGTATATTTTGCTTTCACCACAATTGTGACACAAGACAAAGATAAGTAATAGTGACTTACTAATTCATGTTGAACAGCTACAAATGACTTTGTTCCCTTCTTGTGAACATAAGGTAGGTTTGAGCAGTTAGCCTTCCCAATTGTGAACCGTTTCTGCATATTGTAGTTTTTTGTGAACAAATAAGGAAGGTTTGAGTGATAAAGATAGATGCAGAACTGCTAAAACCCACTCAAAGACTACTATACCTTAAATTCTTCTATTTCAAAATGATCACAGAGCCAAATCCAGTCTCCAACTCTATTATCAATAAGGGGCGCATATGGATTGCTTCTAGCATCATCACCAGATTTTACATAATGTTGTTAACACTTGTGACGGAAACTTTTGTAGCTTGAAGAGAATAGCAGATCCACACAGCCTTTGATATGATCTTGGGTGAAATCAAGATTGAACTTAAGCTACAAAGAAAGAACTCAAAGTTAAAACTATACATATTCAAACATATAAAGTTTGATAATCTTACATACCTTTAGAAGTTCATACAATGGTGCCTTATCATCCTCGGTAAAACTATGCCACCCGGTACGTTGGATAGGTCCATGGTGTCGTGTAAGAAGTTGAATCTCTTTGGAAAGTAGTTCATTGTTTTCTCCAATAGGTCTTCTCTCTTCGGAGATGGTCAAGTTTAGTGGATGACCTGCCCTTTTGATCAAACGCTCCAAGCCCTTTCCCTTATTTATCCCACGCGTCTTCCTAGATTTTGATGATGAGGAACTCCCAGAATGTTGTCCTTGAGATTGTGGGACATTTCTTGGCGGCCGAACTGTTCGGCCAGGTCCCATCTGCCATAGAAATAAAAGAATGGAACAATACCTAGATTATTTATATTATGAAGATAGGGAAATCAGATTTGCTATGTCAATAAAAAAACCACGAGTTACATAGTAATCCGATATAACCTAAAATAGGGCACATATAGTCTAATATAACCTGAAACATAATACATATAGTCTGATATAACTTGAAACATGACAGTTATAACCTAATACAGGACACCATTATTATAATATAACATGAAACATGATATATATAGTCTGATATAACCTGAAACATGACACTTATAACCTGATACATGACACCATTATTCTAATATAAATTGAAATGGGACACATGTGGTCTAACATAACCTGAAACAGGGGACATATAACCCTATGCAACACGTAATTATTCTACTACTCTGGTTCCTCTTCAAAATTATTCATTGAGACATGGCTCTCCTTTAAAGATGCCAACTATTTTGGATCAGTAATAATTTATCGTGCAACACCATGTCGACACGAGATATTGCCTTCAAAAGTTTCATCTATAGAAACATTGGTAGCTTCTTCCTCTTGAAATGCAATATCTTCGCTAGAATCATCTTCATTGACTTGATTCCAAACCTCTGGATCAAAATGATGGCGATGCGGAGCCTTCTGCACTACTAGCCAATCTCCCTTCAATTTTGTATCACGTACATAGAAGACTTGGGTCACTTGACTAGCCAGTACGAAGGAGTCATCTTGCTACCACCTGCTTCCTATATTAACACTAACAAAGTCGTCATCGATCCTCACAGGCTTGTTCCTCTCTAAATCATACCATTCACACAGGACATATATATTTTTAAGAATACCATAATATGTGATATTTTTCCCCTATGTTGGCCCTCTGTGCATACACCACTATTCTGACTTTTACGACCCTCTTCACGCTCCTTTGTCAAGAATCTAACACCACCAATAATGCATCCTGAGAATTTGTGTACTCTCTTATGCGGTCCAATTGTCAATGCATACAAACAGTCAGACACTTGGGATGATCCTTGGTTCCGCAGATTTATCACCTAAATACCACAAGTAAGCAAGTTACTCATCGAAGCCATTGCTTGGACTTTCACATGTAATAACATGGACTTACTCTTTGGCGCAGCCATGAAGCAAACTGTTCCCGTTGCCTATTTTCAATATTATCCATACCTTCAACTAGTTGAGGATGTATAATTATAACTTAAAGTTTATAACATGTATATTTACTATAGGTATTCTTGTAGTTCCTCACAATTATTTAGCACATACCAAGACAAAGAATCATACTGATCTTGTGCTAACATAAGATCATCCCTTGGCCAAAAGCATGAAAACTAGCCGAGAATACCGAGAAACGATCAAGTGGCTGCCTCTCCCCATCAAAATTTCGTTCTTGTCTATTGAACCTTGTCTCAATTCCATGTAGATACATGGAGCAGAATGTTGAGCACTCCTTCATAACATAAGTTTCAGCAATTGAACCCTCTGGGTGTGCCCTATAGCTCACCATGCCTTTCAAAGTACCAAGGAACCTGCAACCCAAATTTTATTACTACAACACATTTTTATACACTAATAGAACTGTAGGAAGGTGGACGGGCTGATGTGATGAAGAACAAGCTACTTTCAATGAAGAACATCCATTTGTATTGTACAGGACCTCCAAGCCTTGCTTGTTGTGGTAGATGTACTGCTAAGTGCACACTAATATCAAAGAATGCAGGTGGGAGAATCATTTCTAGTTTGCACAAGACAATTACTATTTGTTGTTCCAACTTATCCAAGATATCGAGCTTCAATGTCTTAGAGCATAATTGGCGGAAAAAACTACCAAGCTGCAGAAGTGCATCATAGATATCTTTGTGCAGAAATCCTCACATTCCAATCGGGAGTATTCTCTGAAGAAGAATATGGTAGTCGTGTGTCTTCAGCCTAGTTACTTTCCCATCTTTACTTACACCTCTTGATATATTTGCAGCAAAGCCATCTGGGAAGCAAATAGATTCTAGGAATTGCAGAAACTCAAGTTTCTCATCTCTGGTTAATGTGTACCATGCATGGTGCTTTTCTACACTATTTCCTGTGTCATTCAAGTGTAGATCTGCTCTGATATTCATGTCTTCTAAGTCCTTGCGGGATTAAGTGTGTCATTGGTCTTGCCATCTATATTTAATAAAGTCCCGAATAAGCTCTCACAAATGTTCTTTTCAATGTGCATGACATCAAGGTTGTGTGGTAATTTCAGTTCCTTCCAATGTGGTAGCTCAAACAAGATGCTCATCTTTGTGAAATTTTTCCCTGGCATGTCCTTTGAAGATGCTTTTCTTTTCTTATTTCCAGAATGTTTTCCGTATTTCAAGCCTTGGAGATGATCTAACTTCTGCAGCAATTCAAAAATGTCTTTCTGAGGTAGTTGTTTTGGTGGCAACGCTTTCTCATTCTTACCATTGAAGGCCTTACTTTTGTGCCACCTATGGCGAATAGGCAAGTACCTCCTATGACCTAAGAAACCAATTTTGCTTCAAAGTGGTTGCGAATAGGTTCCATCTAGGCAAATAGAGCATGCCTTGTAGCCCATTGTAGAATACCCAAATACTGAACGTAGTGCATGAAGGTCGTGAATAGTCCATAGCAATACTGCACGCATATTGAAAGTACCTCCTTCAACAGCATCAAAAGTAACAACTCCTGAATTAAATAATTGCTTTAGTTCTTCAACCAATGGCCTCAAATACACATCAATGTCCCTTCCCGATCACTTCTTCCTAGGGATCAATAATTTCATGAGTAGGAAGGGCTCTTTCATGCTTCTCCATGGAGGCAAGTTATACACAACTACAATGACACGCCACACACTATATGAGCTACTCATAATTCCAAATGGGTTGAAACCATCGGTGCCAACCCCGAGCCGCAAATGGCAAGGGTCATCGGCCAGCCACGGATATTTCTTATCCATATGCTTCCAAGCATCACCATCTGGGGGACCCCTAAACACATTTGGTTCGACAACTCTCTTATCCCTATGATAACGTAAATCTGAAGCTATTTCCTTGTTCATGAACAGTCATTGCAATCTAGGGATTAAGGGAAAGTAGCGCAACACTTTCTAAGGTACTCGCTTCCCATTGCCCTTATGTGTCTTCCACCTCGATTCCTTGCAAACTGGGCACTCGTCCTTGTCCTCATGCTCCTTCCAGAATAGAACACAATCATTTTTGCAAGCATCAATACTTTCACAACCTAGCCCTAGATCTCTCAGCACCTTCTTTGCTTCGTAGTGCGTGGCTGGAAGCGAGTTACCAGCTGGCAAAGCCTCCTTCTGAAGCTTGAGTAACATATCAAAAGATTTGTTGCTCCAATGGTTAAGATCTTTGAGGTGTACTAGCTTTAAAACAAAGGATAGCACCGAGTGGCCTTTGCAGCCCAGGTACAGCTCACGTTGTGCACTTCTCAGAAAGCTGTCAAATCTGGGCAATGACTCATTGGGCTCCGGAATGCTACCTCCAGTAGGATTATGGTTCTCTTGCTCGTCAACCCCAACTGTGGCTCTATGGATATCTCCTAGCAGATCTTGGACCATATCAAATCCATAAAAATCATCAAGATCTTCCTCATTTTCAAGTGACTCATCAACTTGGTCTTCATCATTGCTAACTTGTTCTCCATGGAATACACATTTTGTGTATGAAGTTTGTATACCATACAATAACAAATGGGTTCGAACTTGACTAACACTCTGTTGACTTATATTCATACAATTTTCACAAGGGCAACGCATCTTATCATTGCCACTGTTATGTTGACAAGCAAAATCAATGAATGCGTTCACCCCTGAAATGTAATCGCTTGAAAACCTATCAGCAACCTCATCCAACTCTTATCCATACTCTATCTTTTCCTTCACAAGCACTCTCCAAGTGAACCAAAGTACTAGAAATGTAAAATATAACAACATAACCACATTAGCTACAAATCATTATATCTGCCAATAAACACCTCAATCATGAAAAGAATCAGGCTAGCTCTGTCAATCATTTTCAACCAATCGACCCAACATGATAAACTAATTGATCTACTGAATTACGGTTAAATCAGGCTTATATTTATCAAAATAAAAATCCTACATTACCCCATATATAATGTCACACTGCTACTGTATTTTCAAAAGAAAACCCGCACTTTATCAAACTAAACCCGCAGCTTACTTATGTAATTATTTTATATGCAGTAACATTATACTAAAATATAATATCACATCAACAACAGCCATGGAACTCTATAATGTTGTACTAGAATTGTATACAAAGACAATATTCAGATATTATACTACAACAATATACAAATACAGTCTTCACAGAACAGTATTTGAAGATAGTCATCGTAGAACTATATATCCTTTATACTACAAGTCCTGATGTTGTAAGTATCAATATGCAGTAACATTATGATGTATATTCAACTACATGCATATTATATTCAAATCACAAAACCAAACTCTACATGGTAGGCCAAGCCAGTTTTCAAATCATAAACTGAAAGCTACATGTATATTTTACTTCCACATTTCCACAAACACTTGAAGTGCATGATTTAGCCATCAAGTACTCCGAAAAAATTAATGGAGAGACACAGGGAAGGAGGCAAGGACAGAGAGGGGATCATTCTTACGAGTTGAAGCCTTTGCTGGTGTTGAGGGTGAGAGCGAGATCTCGTTGGCGAGTTTGGGGCATCGGTTCCTGCAGAGCTGGTTGGGGTTGGGGACGGAGGAACCCTAGGTGCCCCTTCCCTTCAACCACGCGGTCGCTACCGCCGCTGCTTCACCTCCCCCACGCAGCCGAGCTGCCACCACCGCCGCAAGGGACATGCCCGCCGCTGCCGCTGAGAGGAACACACCCGCCACTGCCGCCTCCAGGAACATGCCAGCCGCGAGGAACATGAGGCCCCTCTCTTCTTCCGCGAGGAACACGCCAGCAGCCGCGAGGAGCGCTCCCTCCACCTTCCCACCCCCTCCGCCGGCAGGAACGAGTCAGCCACCAAGGAACACGTCAGCCGCCGCCAGGGACGATCTGATTTGGGGGATTTGGGGGAGACGCTAGGAAGTGAAGGAAATATGCCCTAGAGGCAATAATAAAGTTATTATTCATTTCCTTATTTCATGATAAATGTTTATTATTCATGCTAGAATTGTATTAACCAGAAACTTAGTACATGTGTGAATACATAGACAAACATAATGTCACTAGTATACCTCTACTTGACTAGCTCGTTGAATCAAAGATGGTTAAGTTTCCTAGCCATAGACATGAGTTGTCATTTGATTAACGAGATCACATCATTAGGATAATGATGTGATTGATGTGACCCATTTAGTGAGCTTAGCACTTGATTGTTTAGTATGTTGATATTGCTTTCTTCATGACGTATACATGTTCCTATGACTATGAGATTATGCAACTCCCGTTTACCGAAGGAACACTTTGTGTGCTACCAAACGTCACAACGTAATTGGGTGATTATAAAGATGCTCTACAGGTGTCTCCGAAGGTACTTGTTGAGTTGGCGTATTTAGAGATTAGGATTTGTCACTAGGATTGTCGGAGAGGTATCTCTGGGCCCTCTCGGTAGTGCACATCACTATAAGCCTTGCAAGCAATGTGACTAATGAGTTAGTTGTGGGATGATGCATTACATAACGAGTAAAGAGACTTCCCGGTAATGAGATTGAACTAGGTATTGAGATACCAACGGTCGAATCTCGGGCAAGTAACATACCGATGACAAAGGGAACAACATATGTTGTTATGCTGTTCGACCGATAAAGATCTTTGTAGAGTATGTAGGAGAAAATATGGGCATCCAGGTTCCGCTATTGGTTATTGACCAGAGAGATGTCTCGGTCATGTCTACATAGTTCTCGAACCCGTAGGGTCCGCACGCTTAACGTTCGTTGACGATATACTATTATATGAGTTATGTATATTGGTGACCTAATGTTGTTCGGAGTCCCAGATATGATCACGGACATGATGAGGAACTCCAGAATGGTCCGAAGATAAAGATTGATATATGGGATAATAGTGATTGGTCTCCGGAAGGGTTTCGGAATTCACCGGAAGGGGTTCCGGATGTTTCCTGAAATGTTTGGGTACGAGAACACTTTATTTGGGCCAAAGGGGAAAGCCCACAAGGTTTTTGGAAAGCGCAAAAGAAAGTTTTGCAGAGTCCAAGGGCCAAACGCTAGGGTCCCTGGCGTCTGGGTCCAGACGCCGGGAACCCTGCCGTCCCTAGAGTCTGAGAAGGACTCTTGCCTTTCGGGTAAAACGGACTTTGTGGAGGCTTTTACTCCAAGTTTCGACCCCAAAGCTCAACATATAAATAGAGGGGCAGGGCTAGCACCAAAGGCACATCAAGAAACACCAAGCCGGGTGCCGGCAACCCCGTCCCCTCTAGTTTATCCTCCGTCATTGTTTTCGTAGTGCTTAGGCGAAGCCTTCGGAGATTGTTCTTCACCAACACCGTCACCACGCCGTCGTGCTACCAGAACTCATCTACTACTTCGCCCCTCTTGCTGGATCAAGAAGGCGAGGACAATCTGCTCCAGATTGATTCCCGGGGCTGTCGCAGGTGCAATCTCCCGAACACTGTCTGATGGCAGATCTAAGTCATGCTCGTCGTGACTGTTCGGCGCACCTGACACGGGCTCGAATCCGTCGAAGATCAAGTCTCCGCGGATGTCGGAAGTATAGTTCAAGCTTCCAAACCTGACCTGGTGGCTAGGGGCGTAGCTATCGATCTGCTCTAGATGGCCAAGCGAGTTGGCCCGCAGTACAAAGCCGCCGAATACGAAGATCTGTCCGAGGAGAAAAACCTCCCCCTGGGCCGCGTCGTTGAAGAGAAGGAGCCATCAAGCCCTATCGCGAGGCACAGTAGAACTCGCAATGGAAGCCCCAATGTCAGTGACAAAACCGGCGGATCTCGGGTAGGGGGTCCTGAACTGTGCGTCTAATACTAATGGTAACAGGAGGCGGGGACACGATGTTTACCCAGGTTCAGGCCCTCTCTAAGGAGGTAATACCCTACTTCCTGCTTGATTGATCTTGATGATATGAGTATTACAAGAGTTGATCTACCACGAGATCATAGAGGATGAACCCTAGAAGCTAGCCTATGATTATGATTGTTGTTGTCCTACGGACTAAACCCTCCGGTTTATATAGACACCGGACGGGGCTAGGGTTACATAGAGTCGGTTATAGAGAGGGAGATCTACATATACGAATTGCCAAGCTTGCCTTCCATGCAAAGGAGAGTCCCATTCGGAAACGGCACGAAGTCTTCAATCTTGTATCTTCATAGTCCAACAGTCCAGCCAAAGTATATAGTCCGGCTGTCCGAGGACCCCTTAATCCCGGACTCCCTCACCCGCCACCTACTTGACCCGCGGCGCGGCCTTCTGCCATGCGCCAGGCCGAAGATCTCAAAGGTGGGGGGCTGGTGGAGCTATTTGAACTAGGAGGAAGAACTTCAGGGTGAAATGGCGAGCATCGGCAACCCCAGAGTTTTTGGCAAGGCAGGCATCGGGCCGGAGATCCACCGCTTCCACGACTGGGTTCCCACAGGGTAAGTCACACCTCATGTTTAGATTGATCTTAATTGTGCATTTGAATAGTCGATTCGAGTAGGTTTGCCCGATTAGTGTGCTGATTGCGTCTCTGTTTTTTGTCAGTTAGGATGGAGTTGCGGTTTGCTTTCTTGGTGCACATTAGAAGGGACCGGTACATGTTCGATGCAAAGGATAAGAAGAAATACCAAGGAGTCGATTATAGGTTGCCAATGGCTAGTAATTGGAGTTTCAAACAATTTGGGGCGGTAATTTGCAGCCAATATCCTTCGGGTTTGCTTGATGAAGTGGTATACAAATACTATGATGGGGAAAAGAAATGGGTGACAGTTAGTAATGATGAAGAGCTGGCTACCATGTTTGCTAGGCATAAAGAGAAAGATAATTTTCATGTGAGGATGCAAATTGATGTGCTTGAGAAGGCATATGGACCTAGGATGGCGGGTGCAACATCTCGGGGGAACCAAGTCGTCGTGGTTGTGCAAGTGCATCTCTAGCCAGAACAGTTCAGTTGGTGCACGACGATGTGGTTGCTCGACAAGTGTGGGCAGTAGGGCCCCCCTTGAAGTGGAGCCTGATGACTACAAGTCTAGGGTTGATGAAGAGAAGCTATATTCTTATGTTATTCGGAATTTACAACGGGCACCTCAAGCTGAAAATCAAGATGAGGCTCACAATGCAGTCCGTGTGGATGATGACGCGGTGGGTGAGGATGAAGACCTTGCAGCTGTTGAATGGGACCCTTTGAACCCTCATATGGAAGAAGGTACCGTTTTGGCATCCATGACTGAGTGTATAAATGCACTTGTGACATACCGCATCAAGCTAGAACGTACTTTCAAAGTTGACAAGAGCGATCAAGTACATTACAGAGTGCACTGTCCGACTGAGGGTTGTCCATGGAGGCTGATTGCATATAAAATGCAAAATAGCACTAATGTTCTGGTCAAAGTGAACCCTTTTAAGCACACATGCCAGGAATTAACCCTTAGGAGATACAATCAGTAGAGCCAAGTCAAGATGGGTGGCAGAAGAAGTAAAGAAGTGGGTGAAAGAAAACCATCAAGTGGGTCCAAAGGAATTGCGGAAGAACATCAAAGATAAGTTCAAGATAGATTTACCATACATGAGGTTGTTCAATGGTAAACAACATGCTATGGTTCTATTTATGGTAACTGGCAGGAAAGTTTTCAATTGTTGTATTCATTCAAAGGTGAAGTGGAGAGGACAAGCCCAGGTAGTATTGTAGATATTGATCACAACACCGTGGAGTACACATTCAGGGGAGTGACCAAGGAATGCTTTAGGAGGGTTTTTGTCTGCTTTGAAGCTTGTCGCCGGGGTTTTTGGGCAGGCTGCAGGCCTTATTTGGCTATTGATGCCACTTTTCTCACAGGGAGGTGTAAAGGACAGTTAGTAGCAGCTTGTGCAGTTGATGCACACAGTTTTGTATTTCCAGTTGCTTACGGTGTGCTGGAGACAGAGTCTGAGGAGAGCTGGACTTGGTTTTTGCATAATCTATGCCGGGCTATTGCACATCCCAATGGGTTGGTCATTCATATAGATGCCCGCAAAGGTTTATAAGTGGCCGTGGATAATGTGTTCCCTGGAGTAGATCATAGGGAATGCATGTGTCACCTTGCTGCAAATTTCATGAAGAAATTCAAAGGAAAGGTGTATACTGACAATTTATGGCCAACATCTTTGACTTGCAGTGTGAAGAAGCACAACTACCACATGAGGCAATTATACATGAATCCCAAAGTGAAAGAATACTTGGAAACACACCACTCCAAGTTATGGGCCAAAAGCCAATTCAGTGAACTGAGCAAAGTTGACTATGTGCACAATAATCTAGCAGAGTCTTTCAACTCAACGATCCGGAAACTAAAGGGTCATTATGTGGTGGATTTGCTTGACAGGATAAGGATAGAATACATGAAGAAATTTCATTATCATGCAGGAATAGCCGAGGCAAAATTCATGGGCCACATTATCATCCCTACCGCGATGAATGAACTGAAGCAGAAAACAACAGGCTTGGAAGTGAACATGACTCTTTGCTCGGGTACCACAGCAGAGATATCATATTTGGATAAAGAGAAGAGGGAATGGAGATATCCAGTGGATTTAGAAGCTTTAACTTGCAGTTGTAGGCAATGTCAGATAACTGGGTTGATATGCATTCATGCCTTGTTATTCATCACTTCCCTCCCACGTCCAGCAGGTAACATACATCAGTATGTGCATGATTACTACTCTGTTGTAAGGTTCAAAGCCACATATGCTTATGCCTTGCCTGCTATGGAGGGAAAACAACAATGGGACATGGTGGACCCTAGATTCAAGCTTTGCGCTCCAGTTCTGAAGAGAGAAGCAGGTAGACCAAGGAAGAGTCGAATCAGACCTCACAGCGAAGGAGCTGGACTTGGAGCAAGGAAGCATAAGTGCACAAGGTGTGGTGGGTCTAGTCATTTCGGTAAGTATTGTGATAACACAATAGATCCAACGTTCGGAGAGAGTTTCGATGAAGGCTTCGATGATAATGTTTGTCAACAGTCGGTTGCCTCAACAGATGATGAAAATGATGGTCAACAGCCGGTTGCATCAGATGAGGATTTTGACGAGGTTCCAAATGATGATGGTCAACATCCGCATGATTTTGACGATGATCCAAAATATCCTCCAAATAATGATTCAAGTGAGGCTCCAAATGGTGATCCAAGTGAGGCTCCAAATGGTGATCACGGGGATCCAAGTGAGGCTCCAAATGGTGATCATGGTGATCCTAGTGAGGCTCCAAATGATGATCCAAGTGAGACTCCAAATGGTGACCAACCTTCTGTTATTGTGAGTTCTGCTAGGTATGTAAATCCTGCAAGGGTAAAATACTACTATACATTTATCACTTGACATGATCTCATTACCCTTTATGTTTTGCACAGCTCTATGGTAGGTTTGAAGAAGACTCGCAAGGTACCGACAACCAAGACGAGAAGAGAAGAAGCAATGAGCACAAGGTGCACGAGGAGCAAAGTGATGGCAAGAAGCTCAAGGAACAGACAGAAGCCCCAACGCTATTTATGAATAATTATGAAACATTATGAATAATGTTGTATTTCTGTTGGATGATGTTGGACCTATGTTAGAACTATGTTTGACACGATGTTTAAATCTGTTGGATGATGTTTGAATGAGCACATGGTTTTTCCTTTTTTTGATTTTTTTGAATTTTGTTTTGCTCATTTGAATTCTGGTCAAACCTAACTTTGACCAAGATTTAAATAAGTCTAAAACATCAAAATGAAAAACTAAGCCTGGATCCTTCTTAGTCAATCCAAAATGAAGCAGTGGTGAGGTTATTAAAATTTTCATGAAAAATGTGCTAAAAAGAGGGGTCCAAAGGTAGGGTAAACGGCCTCATTTCGAAGCAAGGTTTTTTTCGACCTTGTCTAAATCAGCCAAATAACTTTCCTACACATATATTCTATACATACAGACTATGTGCGCTGGTTTTTCCATTTTTTTATTTTTTTAATTTGTTTTGCTCATTTGAATTCTGGTCAAACTTAGCTTTCACCAAGATTTAAACAAGTCTAAAACATCAAAATGAAAAACTAAGCCTGGATCTTTCTTAGTCACTCCAAAATGAAGCTATGGTGAGGTTTTTGAAATTTTCATGTTCATTTCCGCAAAACACTTCTCTTCACTTCATACAAGAGAGCTTGAGATACTCGAGATATCACATAATACACATGAACTTATCGTTTAAATGTATGTAAACCTTGTTTATCAACTTAAATCGTTAGTATATGACATACGAAGACTATGTGCGCAGGTTTTTCATTTTTCTGATTTTTATTTAATTTATTATGCTCATTTGAAATCTGGTCAAACATAGCTTTGACTGCTCCAAACACCTCCAAACATAGACAGTGGTTCAGGTCACGGTAGCGAGTTAGATGCGCGGGCCTGGTCAAAGAGCTATGGAGTGATTCAGATGCACGCACGCGCCCCATGCATAGTTTTCGTGCAAAATTAAAGGGTGCAAAACGTAATGGATACACACACGCGTCCGGATTCACACACGCACCGTTATCATGCTTTCTCTCTTCCTCTCCCACTCACAGGCCTATAAATGGGGTGCCTCTCCTCCTCTCCCACCCACAAGCCAGATCCGATCCATTCTCTCCAACTTCAAACACCCAAGCGACCGAGCCCTCCCCAAGCGAGACCAAGTGAAGATGCAGTTCAACGGGCCGACCTTCAACCGTCTACCTGTCATGTCGGAGATGCGCTACCCACCGGGCGTGCTCGTGGAGAGGGAGCTCCGTGTGTGGGCTATTTCAAGGTGGAGGGGTTCCGTCGAACTTACTCGTGCCTTCCTCAGAGCCGGCTATGGCCACCCCCCACGGGGCTCGCCCAGGATGTTCACCCTCAATGAGGTTCATGACCATGTCTGCATCCTCCTACCACTCATGGTCACCTTCACCAACCCGTTAGACGCGCCGAGCTCCTAAACCAAGTCTTTTGGTACTGCTGCGAGGCCATCTTCTTCACCGTGTACAACATCTACACCAACTACAAGAGCACCTTCCCCACTCCAGGCCAGATGCACTCCCTTCCCTACGACGAGGAGAAGGAGGTGTGAAGTTGAAGATGGTGTTGAAGGGGCGCGTGGCCAAGGTGGAAGGAGGTGAAGATGAAGATGTTCAAGCTCGGAGTCAAGCTTGTCATGTTTCGTTTTTATTTTGTTGCTTTTCTATGGCGTGTCATGTCGTGTCATGTTACATCATGTGTCCCTGAACTTATTTTTATTGTTTAATTTAAGGGTATGGTGTGTTGCATCTTATCTAAGTTATTAGGGTTTTATTATGTGTGTTAAAAAATGTCTGTGCCCAAACATATCATTTCTTCTCTAAACCAAGTCATGAAGTTCGAGAACTTGTGGTTTTATTAATGAAAATCGGAGGGGGTGAGAAGCCCTCTCTTTCATAAAAAAAAACAAGTCATGAACTAAAATGCAAATTCATTTCCTTTAAATCCTAAATCAAGTGCCACTCTAACCCTTAACCAATTGTCACTCTAACCAAAATCATGTGGCAGTGCAAACATACGTTTCCCACCCTCCAAAATTTCAGTGCAAAACATTCACGGTCTCACTATGTATACCATCCTTCCCTACCCATGTCAAAGTCTTTCCATCTGTCCTATTGGTTACCAGCGCAGCCCTAATCGCCACAAACCCACGCGGTCCTGGGTTCGAGTCCCCAGCCGCACCAATTTTTTGTGCATTTTCCACCCTTCATTTTTTAGACAAATTATTTTTTTCTCAATGTAATGCCCTTAAAAAATGTTCATTTATTTTGGCACCAGGTGTAAACCTCTACCAGAGCCGAGGCACATTTTCCATGACATTTTGGTCTTTGATTTAAATCACAGTGTATTTGAATTGGAGTAATTAAATTGCTGTTAAATATTTGACAGCTCCAAAAAGATTTCTAACCTTAATTGTTTAGCTCTGGAATAACTCAATTAGCTTCCACCAAAAATTTAAGCATTATGATTTACTGCCTAAATTAAATCAGAACAGAAATCAGAAAAACACACAAGTGAACCCCCGAATGGGCCTAATTGGATGCGGTTGGCCCATTACTCTAGCATGCACTTGGCTCTACGCTCTGAATTTGGCCCACAGAGGAACCTTATTTTTACAGAGGCAGAGCAGAGAGCTGCATTTCATTGATCAAAAGTTTCTGAGTTCCTCATTTCTTCTCTTTTTTTCAACATATTTAAATGTTGGTCACTTCTTTTTTTTTCAACATTTAAACAACTTTGACCAACATTTATACTAGGTGAATTTCCTTACAAATTCCTCCATAATTCATGCCTTTCCATACATTTCAACAATACAACCAGTGCGATTACCATACCTACAAATGCCCAAAAGTAATTGCAAATGGGTATTGGTAGTGCTTGATCTTCAAGCTTCCTAACCTTCTTCAACATCCTAAGCTCAACAGCTAGCTCTTTGTCAGTGCCTGCTTCATCCTCCATCTCTTCTTCTGGAGCTCGTGCTGCGGCCACTGCCATTCGTGGCAGCATGCACAACCATTCTTCATGCTCTTCTTGCAGTTCATTCATCAGAGTCTTGGCCAGAGCATCGACCCAAAGAAAGAATCATGTCACCTGCATGAACACCAAACAGATCAACCCATTTGTCAAAGATCCCGACCACGAAAATGGTGCAATCACTAGTAGAAAAAGGGGCAAATCTGAGACACGTTAGTGCCGGTTTGATTTTGAGCCGGCACTAATGTGTCCATTAGTGCCGGTTCCAACGGCTAGCCGGCCTCTCTCATTAGTACCGTGCCACGAACATGTACTAAAGAGAGTGGTGGCAGGATGTTGTCAGTCTGGGGCCCGTCCAGCACCTTTAGTACTGGTTTATGGCATGAACCGGTACTAAAGGTCGACGTACATAGACCGTTCGTCCACACGAGCCACTTTGTTCTTCCCCTTTCCCCTCACTTCGTCTGTTCTTCCCCTCTCTTCCTCGAGCTCCTCACAAAATTTGCCCAAAATTTGTCAAGATTTGAAGGCCCCCATCCATTCAAATGATCACAAAGGTTAGCAACTTTGTCCTTTCAACTCTCATTGCTAGATTAGCTCTTGCAATGGTTTGTATAGTGATTAATTTGGGAGGAATTATATTTGCTAGTATTTGATTTATATGCAATTTGAGGTCAAAAATAACACTTAGTTTGCATATGTAGGTGGTTTACTTAGTGCCTTCTAAATCTCCATCGTAACCACCGTCGATCGCTCGCACCGTCCCGTCGCTGGCACCACCTTGTGGTGAGGCTCTTGTTCATGAATGTTTTACATTACCAAATTGATGTTTGTGTGATTTGGATATATAGTTACTCGTATAATTGTATTACCCGTACGTTGTTTGTTATACATAGTGCCATGGTTTTGATATCCATCCCCGTCGGCCCTCGTCCTTGTTATGATTCAGATGTGGTATATTCTCTTTTAAAACTAGTTGTTGCATTTCGTGTTTATGAAAATTTTTGCCCATCAAGTTGACATAGATATTTTTTTATCTAGAAGGTATGTGAACCGGAAATTCCAACCGACCCTATTGTCGAGAGGTTAAATTTAGTTGAAAGAGAAAACGAGTATTTGAAAGAAAAATTGAAAAGAATTGAGGGGGAGAAGATGGAATTGGAGTTGCATGTTGCCGATGTCGTCGATGATCACAAGATCAAGATGGAGAAAATGAGGTTGAAGATTAGAAAGATTAGAAAATATGCCATTGATAGTGTGTCTTGGTATCATTATGCTGTTGGATCAATTGTTACCTTAGTTGCGATCTCTATCGCATTTGTTGTTGCATTTAAATTCTTTAGCTAGAGAGTTATTTGTATGTTGCATTTAATTAAGTGTTGTATACGAACATTATGTATGAACTTTATGTATGAATTTCTATTAATTTGGACTATTAGGTGTTGTGTATAATGAAGATATGAGCCGACATTGGATGTATGATGACCGATGCTCTCCCGGGTTTATTAATGGTGTGCATACTTTTCTGCTTGCCGCCGAGGCAAACAAGCGGGGCGGATGGTTTTATGCCTTGTCCATGTGCTGGCTGTAAGAATGGTCACAATTACTCTACGTCAAGAACCATTCACGTCCACCTATTTGAGTCCGGTTTCATGCCCCACTATAATGTTTGGACCAAGCATGGAGAAAGAGGGGTTATGATGGAAGACAATGAAGAAGAAGAGGATGACGACATCTATCCTGGCCATGGGTTCCCTGAATACGATGATACAACAATGGAGGAAGAAGGAAAAATATTCAGAAAGAAACTCTAAATACAGCAAAAAACAATTCAAAAATAAATAAAACAAAAATAAATAAAGGAAAAAAATTAAGAAAATAAAAAAGCCCGCCTACTGGGCCAAAGCGGCCTGCATACGACTAGAAACACAACCTTCTGTTGGGCCAGGATGCAGGCCCGCAAAGGCCTAGTAGGCCCACAGGGCAGCACTAAATAGGTAGGCCCAGTAGGCCTTCTTAGGAGCGAAGCTCGAGAGAGCTACCGCACTGGGGCTTATAAACCAATGCGGTAGCCCTTCGACTAGCGAGGTGGGACTAAACCTGCCGCACCGTACTGCGCCAGCGCACCCCTTTAGTACCGGGTCGTGGCACCAACCGGTACTAAAGGGGGGGTCTTTAGTACCCGTTGGAGCCACCACCCGGTACTAAAGGGGGGCGCTTCCCGCCGCTTGGCCTAGCCAAAACAGACCTTTAGTACCGGGTCGTGGCACCAACCGGTACTAAAGGTCCATCCTATATATACAACAGTTGGAAAAAATATCACTTTTCCTCTCTGTTTCTTCCCTCCGTCGCGCCGCCCTGCCCCGATCGACGCCGTCCCCGTCGACGTCGCCACCCCCGCCCCTCGTCGCCAACCCCGGCCGTCCCCGCCCCTCATCGCCGCCGCCGTCGACGTCGCCGCTCCGGCCGTCCCCGTACCCTCGTCCCCATCGCCGCGCCCCGGCCGCCCCGTCG
>LT934124.1:719356436-719372559 GCA_900231445.1 Triticum turgidum subsp. durum | reverse complement strand
TCGCCACCCCGTCCCGTCGCCCCGTCGTCGCCGCACCGTCATCGCCTCACCGGTGAGCTCACCCCGGCCGCCATGTTCACACAAACACACATGTACACTCTACACACACACACGCGCGTGCGCACACCCACCCACCCACACACACACACGCACACACACACACACACGCATTATAGAATTTTAGTTATATAATTTTTTCTGTCTTTTAGTTATAGAAGTGTTACAAATTATTCTGTTTTGTAGTTATAGAAATATTTTTAGAAATGTTAGTTATATAGAAATGTTATAAATTTTTCCTGTATTTTAGTTATAGAAACTAGTCGTCAACCCGTACAGGTGCACGGGCTAGCATTTTTTATATTTCTTTTTGCGGAAAAACTTTCAATCTATTCATCTTTAATCATGGTAGTACAACGGACACTAGAAATAATAAAAATTACATCCAGAACCGTAGACCACCTAGCGACGACTACAAGCACTGAAGCGAGCCGAAGGCGCGCCGCTGTCTTCGCCCCTCCCTCGACAGAGCCGGGCAAACATTGTTGTAGTAGACAGTCGGGAAGTCGTCGTGCTAAGGCCCCATGGAACCAACGCACCAGAACACCAACCGCCGCATATGAAGAGTGTAGATCAAAAGGATCCAACCTGAAGACACACGAACGAAGACGAACGACGAACAGATCCGAGCACATCCATCAAAGACAGATCCGCCGGAGACACACCTCCACACGCCCACCGATGATGCTACACACATCACCTGAACGGGGACTAGACGGGTAGACCTTTAATCCATCTTCAGGGAGCCGCCGCCGTCTCGCCTTCCTGAACAGGACATAAACCCTAACAAAGCTCAAAAAAAAAATGAAAACGGAATCCTCCCACCAGCAAGGGCCGAGATCCACTCCGCCTCCATGGCCCTAAGGCTACCGGAGACGGGACGGACCGGCACCGGCGCCGGTGGGAGGCAAAGAACCCTAGTTTTGGGGAGGTGGCGGCTGGCTACGTTGGAGGCGGCGGCTGGGTACGAGGCGTGTCCGTGTGTTACTAGCCAAAGCCACAACAACCCCCTAGCACCGTGGGATTTGATTCTACTTGAGTTAAGAATGGCAGCATTTTTTATATTTAATATAACATAGTTGTGGAAATTGGAAATGTCAAACAATAATAACAATATATTGATGTTGATTATTTCTATAACAGATGCATGTGTACCTTGGTTGGACATTGGTCCAACGAACCCACATTGCTTCGACTCTTTTGTAACTAGATGATACCCCGCGCGTTGCTGCGGGAATTGGTTGCAAAATATTTAAGTGAGATTTTTTTTTCTTTCGTAGGAATATGAACATTGGTAATGAAATGACAAACTGGTAATGAAAATAATATAATTTATTGTACTTAAGTATGTTGTATAGTTTCAAAATATCCAGTACATATAAGTAGCATAATTGAATGCATGGTGGGTCTATACCCATGCATGAATATGCCAGACTCATTTCAGAAAAACCAAAAGTGTATAGTTGGATTATCATAGTAAACAGTAAGGATGAATTGAGGGAGCATCTCCCATCTGTGCAGTTTTGTATAGTATGGTTGCACTTAGTTTTTCTCACGCTGTTATTCCCTAAATGAAGATATGTCGGTGGAATTAAAGGCTGGCAATGGACTCTGAATAGAAATATATAATCCATGGGATTACTCTGGTGGATAAGTTAAGTGTCATCCTAAAAGTGACTGAAGTTCTGCAATGATAAACATTAGGTCGATTGAGGAGTCGAGAAAATAAATCTTAACCTATCAGTCATATGTGCGATCCTAATCAAAGGGTGTGAGATCATATTGATATGGGAATATTATAAGAGAATGAAATATTATAAGAGAATGCCCAGACAGCAATGTATACCTTGATGTTTCATGTTCTCTTTATATAACTGGGCCACTCATGTAACGTCTCAGTTCCCTTTTTCATTAGGAGTCAGTTTGTCTATCTCACTTGGATGCATGGATAACTTATCATAGTTTAAAAAATATTGAAGGCTGAATCATTTCTATACGATTTTTAGCACGTACTTCCAAATTCAATGAAAAAATGACAGGAACGAAAATTTGTCAGGAACACACACAACATATGCTAACTTTTATGCCATCCATATTTAAGCCGCCCACTTCTTATGTCTTCTCTCAGGCTTGTGACTATATTCTATGTTAATATAACCAAAGGGATGTTAAATGCACTATATATTTGGAAATTAAAATGTTCATCATTCATAGCAATTCAAAAGCGGCGAAGGTTGTCGGCCATTGTGTGAGATCATAATGATTTGGGTAAAATATAAAAGAATGCCTAGAATGTTTTGTATACCGTACCTGTGGGCATAAAGGAGCAAACCATGTTATTGCTAGAACATCTAGATTACAGAACACAAAGTGACTATATTAACCGTAAAATTTTAGACAGGATCATCTCATCATACAAAGTATAGTGTTAATCTCTACGGAAGAATGGGGAATGGAGCAAGAAGAAACCTCAGTGCTTACCTCCGTGGGGTAGTAGAAGTAAGGTTTGTCGGATAGCTGATGGTGTGAGGGCTGTGGCTAATCAAGAGATTCAGCTGCATAGAGCCATAAAAAAACAGAAAATAAAGATGATGGATCTACATGCTATATATGTCAAAGAGGAATATAGGGATTGTACGAATCGGAAACAAATTGTGTCGTTAATGAACCAATCTTATTATGCACGATCAGATCTTGATTACGCATGAAGGATACTTCATTGTGCAACGCTTCATTGATGAGTCGTCGCGACTCACATCCCATGAAGGATACTTCGTTGATGACACTCACTCGCGGCTGCTCCTGGGATGTGAGTCGTCGTGTGTTGCGTGCTTCGCCGCTGTTGCCCGACCGTACGTGTGGATGATCCTCGCTCAGATCGAAGTAGGCTCTTGTCGATGTTGGAGCCGGCGGGATCCGTGTAGTCGTGCGTTGTCTCTAGGTTGGAGTCTTCGATTTGCTTGGACCTTGGAGTAGCCATGAACACGCGCGAGATCGGCGGCGCTGCCACTTGCACCGACTTGTGTTGGATTTCTTCAATGGAATTTTGATGAGTGTCTGGCCTTAGAGATGGCTCCCCAGCCGCCGCACGAATATTATAAGGGAAAAGAGAAGGGCTCGACGGGTTGAGGGCTCAATCGTTTTTTCTATTTTTAGTATTAAATAGAGAGAGAGAGAGAGGAGCATAGTTTACTACCTGAAGATGAAACGAAAGGGCTCAATTTACACACCGGTAACGGAAGGCACGGCCTGACTTCATACGGGAAAAAGTTGCTCATGTGGCACTATGGCTAATGATGTGGCTAGACTGCTGAGGTGTAGTAAGATGGATGGTTGCATGTTATTAGTGATGTGAATAGCTTGCATGTTAAGAGAAATAAGATAGTGGGGATGAACTATTTAGATATTATAGATTAGATCGTTTGCCAAGGAGAAGTTTAAAGGATGGATCCGATAGTTGGTCTTTGTTAGATCAGCAACGTGCGTGTACTTTGAAGCTGGCTATGGATGTAGGGAGGAAGACCTGGCGATCCTGACAAAGAGGAAGATCAGTCGATGTTGTGATCGCTCATCATCCCTTGCGATACCTGGCTTTGGGCTCTATGGTTCGTCGATAGCCATGCAGGTGGGAGAGCACACTTGGTGATGGGGATATCCTGCGCTAAAAAAACTTCTGCCAGTGGCCATAGATTGGAGAGGAGAATTGAAGGAGAGGAGTCATCGGCCATTTATACAGGTTGCCCTTATTATTTTTGTCATTGGCCCTTGTATTGTTTTTGTACACATGCATTTATGCATGGACATATTTCTCTTTACACATACCTGCATGAGTGTCGCATAACTTAGATAGATTCATAGATACGCTCAACGGGTTTTCCTCCTGTCCCTGGCGGCTGGAAACCCTAGCCGCCGCCAGGAGACCCAATCTTTCAGCGCCGTCCTCCGGCGGCTCCCCTCCGCCGGCGACCTCGATCGTCGGTGGTGAGGGGGTCGCCGGATCCACGCGTGTGAATCGTTTTTACTCCCTCGTAGTTTTAGATTTTAGGTTGTTCATCGTCTTTGTTTCGACGGCGACGATGACAACGCTGAATAATAATTCTTCGGATCCTTTCTTGACAAGGCCATTGGTCCTATGGTTGGGGACTAATTTGGAAACCAGCCTGTTCAAGCAAGGATGGCGTGGCGGCGGCGGCATCCTCGTGGTGGACCTGTGTCCTCGGGCTCCGCCGTTGCGACGGCGTTTGCTCCAGCGTCGGCGCGGAGCTTGGGAGGTAGTCCAGGAGCGGATACAGATTATGGTCTGCATCGACGACATCTGGAAAACGGAACATGTGCCGGGTTCGTGGTTCGTGGATGGCAGGTATGGTTTTACTTATCAATTTGTACTTAAAGACACATATTACGTCAAATCTATCAAGGGAAAAGAATCTTCACTTACCAACGTAACTATTCCTTTTTTTAATCAAACGTATCTATGTTTTTTCCTTTACATCGCTGGAGTTTTTATGAAACGAAGATTTTTTTAAGGCAAGGATGGATGCTTCCTTTATTTGAATGTGTCAGGAGCCTTTTTTGGACCACCTGTGTAACGTTAGTTTTCCTTTTATCTCCACCATAAATTATTCAATCCAACGGTGTAATTAATTTCAATGATGTGGATTAATGAGAAGGCTTTGATGGTGCCTCCAATTAGTAACTATATAAGAAGATATTAGAAATGTTATTTTTTTTCTGTTTTTTAGTTATAGAAATATTAGAAATGTTAATTATATAATCAGGAATATTAGAAATTTTAGAATTAGTTTTAGTTAGATGAATTAGACTAATGTCAAATTGTTAGAATTTGCATATAAAATGTTAGATTAATGTTACTTTTTGCGGGCATATAGTATTTGTTCTCGACGATATGCCCGGCCCTCATTCTCGCCGTCGACCCGTTCGTGACGACGTCATGCTTCAGAGGACCCATGTCCGGGATTGGGCTCCGCCGGGCTGGCACTGGGAGGTGCTACCTGGAGGGGTGGCCGCTTGGTGAGGAACCCAACCTCGGGTCCCATCGTCGACCCTGATCTCCTTTGGTGGCGTTCGCGTGGGCCACATTCGGTGCAGAGGCAGCCGACCCCGCTGGAGGTGGTGCGTCGCCGTGTCAGGGAGGAAGACGAGCACGTCCATCGCTACATGGCTGCTATGGACGACGTCAGGTTCTCCACTACTTGGCAGGTTCTTTGGGCAGATGACCGGAGATATGATCCTGTGATGGTTCCTTCTCTTTGGGTGTCCACCGCCCGCGCCCCAGGAACCGCGAGTGGCGCCCTAGATTCTTCTGTAGTACTCGATCTTTATTAGGTACCTAGCCAGTGACGTATTTGATATATAATATTCAAGACGATGTATTCGAGATTATATATATTATTTGAGACGATGATGTATATTCGAGATTATATATTAATCGAGACGATGCATATATATTATGTACTATATGATTCAGTTTTTCCTTATTGATTGCATCCATGCATTGTAATTTGAATACTAAATTGTTCTATATTTTTTCTGTATTAGTTAAGTAAAAGCTATGGCGGACAATACCGGCAGAGATAGAGAACAGGAATTGTTCGACATCATACGCAGCCCTGGCAGGCTAGATGATCTGAATGAAGCAGATGACGGCTCCCAATATCTGAACAATACCGGAGAGGGTGATGAAAAGATATTCGATCTCGACGACCGAGCTGATGAAGTCATGAACTATGATTCTGATTATGATGACACAAACAATGTTTATTATGACACAGAGAATGCTGATCTTCAAATAACAAAGACTACCGGCGAGGTATATTTATATAAGCAGGCATCTGGTGATCATCACATGTTTTTTTATATTTTAAGATATATGAACGAATTGATCTTCTTCTTTCAGCCCTTCGGATTGAGCAAATCTACTTCTACAGACAGCAGGACAAAGCGAGGCCCGAGCAGATTGTTGAAGGACGGTGTAAAGTACAACAACGAATCCGTCAAACCTAGTGGTGAACCCTTGACGCCTAAGAACATTGCAAACAAGTGGACTCGTCAATGCGGAGTTCTTGTGAAGGACAAACTCCCGATCTCCATTCAAGAATGGAAAGAGCCAAAGACTAAACGTCCAGGTGTTGCTTGGGTCGACGACAGAGCCAAAAAAGACCTTTGGAATTCTCTGATGGAACATTTCATCCTACCAGATTATTTCACTAAAGCAGATGTGGACAAAGTGAAGGGCGCTGCTCTTAAGAAGATGGCAATTGCATTCAATACCCACAAGAAAATTGTATGGGCAAACTACCTCACTGCAGAAAGGAGGACTCCAGAATTCACGGGAACACTGGAGAAGGAAAGAGAACACTGGGACGATTTCGTGAAATTCAAGGATTCAGAAATATCTAAGGAAAGGTCGATAAAAAACAAGGCCAATGCCGCAAAACAGACGCAGTTCCATAGGCTGGGTCCAGGTGGCTATGCGGTGGGAATGCCTAAGTGGGATAAGTCTAAGCAAGAGATGGAGGGTGCAGGGGTCACTCCGATTACTAGGAGCTGGCCCCCCAGGTGCAGAACTTGGTTCTATGGGCATGGGGGGGGGGGGCCTTGGACCCGAAGACAGGCCTGGTTTCGAAGAAGGCAAGTCTAAAAGGAGCCGAACAAAAGATACTTGACGCAATAGAAGAAGCTCGAGCGGGGGTGTTCACGCCCAACAGAGAGAACGACGAGCTTACGCGCGCCCTGGGAAATCCTGAACACCCGGGAAGTACATGAGGCATGGGCGTTATTCCCTTGTATGAGGGCTTTTCAGACTGGAACGACGACTACAGGTCCCGTGCAAGAAAGAAGATGGAGGAGGAGAAGAAGAGGAAGCTGGAGGAGGAGCAGAGGAAGCAGGACGCAGAACACCTTCAAGGCCTAGAAGCAAGGCACACAGACTTGGCACTCAAATTCCAGCAGCAGCACTCAAATTCCAGCGGCAACAGCAAGCGGATGATCGTCCATCATTGGATAGCACCGTCCCATCCATGCCGAGAAGCAGCGTTGGTTCTGCCCCGGGCGACACACTGCTGGATACATACCACCCTATGGATGACATCATAGAGAACACTAACTGTGAGCTACACTCCAAAATAAAGAACATATCCATGAAGGTGGCGGACGGCGTTGCTTTCACAATTACCCCTGAAGCAACCTTCCATTGCATCCCGATTCCAGAGGGCTATGCTCGTGTCATGGTTGATGAAGTGGTGGAGCCATATTCGATGCTAGCACTTGACATTGCTGGAGGTGACGGAGAGCGCACACTGGGAGAGGCCGTACATTGTATCATCCTATGGAGAAAGGAGTGCATCATCTTTCCAAGTCCACCGACACCGCGTCGTCTGCCGACTCCTCCTCGAAGTCCGCCACCGAGCCAGCAGACTCCCGCTCCTCCAAGTCCACAAACGCGTGAGCCGACTCATCCTCGAAGTCCGACACCTCCTCCAAGTCCCCAAACGCTTGAGCAGACTCCTCCTCCTTCATGTCCGGCACAGCGTCAGGCCACTCCTCCTGCTTCAAGTCCGGCACAATGTCAACCACGTCAGCCGTCTCCGCCGTCTCAGCAATCGCAGAAGAGACACGCCGCAGCTATGGTGCGTAGCGGTACGAGTCGAGGTAGTACAGGAAGTACAGGCGGAGACAAGCGATATAAATATGGTCCAAGCCTTGCTCCTCTTCCTCCGAGACCCTACGACATGACCAAGGAGCAAAACGCAGCCATAGTGCAGGCCCAAGTGGATGCCCATTTTGGACTGAAACCGGCACCGCCGCCAAAGGAGAAAGTGCCTGAGAAAATGATTGACCACTTCATTCGTATGGCTAGAGCACCAGCTCCCAAGCCTGTTGACTCAGACTATGAGCGTCAAATAAGGAAGCTACATCGAGCACGGCTACAGAAGGAAGCGAGCTCGAGCTCGAGACAACAAGCAGCTGGCAAAAAATGCGGGAAAACCGTTCCCCAGCTGGGAGAACAGGCGGCGCAAGCGACCCCCCGCTTGTTGTGCCAACAACACATGAGAGGAGTATGCGTGCCAAATATTATTGTGGGCAAACCGTTAGCGTTCCCCAGCAGGGCGATGTGGTAATAACGGAGGAGCATATAATGCAGGCTGAAATGCTCAAGATCTCTGTTGGACAACTCCTCGAAATCGAGCCCAAGTCTCCGCTTAAAGAATCGGAAATAAAATGGAAATATGTCCGGGGCCAACCTTTGGTCCATCTAGACAAGGTCAAGGACCTCCCAACGAGAATGTATGAATTGCATCAATGGCACATGTTCATTATCAAGATTTCCAATCAAGAGTCCCTCATGGTGAATGTCAAGCATGAGCATCATTACCATGAGAAAGCTCTGGCCGTTGAGTATTCAGAACTATTTCAGTTATACAATCAAGATGCACTCGACAAGTCTATCGTCAGTTGGTATTGTCTGTAAGTGATTTCTTTCTGTAATTTAAGTCTCAAGCTAGTTATGTAGTGGTAATTTTGATCAACCATTACATGTAATTATCCTCACTATATTCTATTCTGTGGTATTATATGCAGGATGAAGATGCATGAAATGAAAAAATCCGGACGCTATGGCATTGGGTTCATTGACCCAAATACCCTTAATGAGGACATACGGAAGCTTCCATTTTATCAAGCAGGTGTAGAGGAAAGCATGCTAGAGTTCTTGAAGCGCCTCAATACCAATGAAGATATACTACTTCCTTACAACTTCCTGTGAATCACACTGTCTTGTACTACAAATTATGTTTTTGCTTACTAGCTAGCTAGATGTTAATAATTAAGTGTATACGGTTTACGGTAGTTGATTAATTTTATGCACATGCCCGCTTAATTAAGACATGCAAACGTGTGCGCATGCATTTGGCACTGGGTCTTGTTAGACATTAAAGTTGAGGAAGGAAAAGTTGAATTACTGGACTCACTAACTAAAGAAGATAAAGACTTCACCATCGCGAAGGGGATAGAAAACAGGTAATTTCAATCATTATTAACTATATCTCGGCCTATTATTAGTTCGTCATTTCCTGATATGAACTATTTAATAACACCTTTATTAATTTTCTTTGCCGGCGGGCAGGGCAT
This sequence comes from Triticum turgidum subsp. durum, assembly GCA_900231445.1. Classification (NCBI taxonomy): domain Eukaryota; kingdom Viridiplantae; phylum Streptophyta; class Magnoliopsida; order Poales; family Poaceae; genus Triticum; species Triticum turgidum. Next base: position 719,363,352 of record LT934124.1, on the reverse strand, counting down.
GGGCAAAGTTCATCAAGGTGATTGCCAGGCAACTGGGCAAAAAAGTTGTTTTGGCATCGACCAAAGGTAAGTAATTAAGTAGTACTAGCTAGCTACCATCTCTTTAATTCTTGTTTCAATATCATTAATTAATTATCATGCTTGATTAATCATTATCTGATTCAATTCCATTCTCGTAAAGGCCCTGAAGCAGGCGTCGGGGAATAATCTGTGTGCATTCTACGTTTGCGAGAACATTCCCATGATGGCATCCGAAAGGAGACTGGATACGTTTGTCAGAACACTATTCACACCATTATCGATATCTAGTCACACAACTAACACACATGCATATTGAACTCCTTCTTAACAATTCAGAGAGGTGCGGGATAAGCTCCTACCATCGGACCGCATACTAGCACTTCAAGAGGAAATAGCCGGATTTTTGCTCGACCAGGTCATAGATCCCAAAGGAGAATACTATTACCCGCTACCGCCCCCATAAACCACTTGTCATCGTGCTCCGGAGGCACCAAGGCAACATATGTAAGAGAAATTGTATATGTATATACATGTGTATGTGTGAATAATTAATGGCGTTGGTTGTGAGACATTCGATGATATATATATATATGCATAACGTGTACAATTTGTAGTATTGTGAAATACCAGCAAACAAAAAAAATTGTAGTATCGTACGAGAAAACCTATTTATATATATGCATAACGTGTACAATTTGTAGTATCGTGAAATACCAGCAACCAAAAAAAATTGAATGGAAAATAAAGCCAAACACCCCCCCCCCCAAACAATTTGTACCGGTTGGTGTTACCAACCGGAACTAATGTCCTACGCGCACATGGGTCTGGCTCGTACCACGTGGTGTCACTTTAGCGCCGGTTCGTGACGAACCGGTACTAAAGGGGGGGGGGGGGGCTTTAGTCCCCAATCTTTACTGCCGGTTGGCAAACCGGCACTAAAGGCCGTTACGAACCGGCACTAAAGGCCGGTTCTGCACTAGTGAATTGCCCCGATTCTTACCCCATTCTCGCTGCACATGTAGAACGGACGATTCTGGTTCATTTGTGTGTGAGACACCCTCCGAACAACGCCCACCCGGCACCGCGGACAGACAAAGACTGGCATGTCCACGCGCGCCCGGCTCTGCATCCGCGAGGTGGCGCGGGAGCTTGAGGAAGACATGGAGCTCGGAGCCAAAAGGGGATTTCAACGCCACTGCGCCCTCCACAGCTAGCTTCCCACCGCCGTGCTCTCTCTCTCTCTCTCTCTCGCCGTGGTCACCGCAGTACTCTCTGTCGCCATGGTCACCGCCGTTGTGTGACGCGCGCTTATATAGCACACCCGCAACGGTTCTCTGCTCAACGGCTCTCTGCTGGGTCCCACAAGCCACGCGTGCACCAGTCTGAATAGAATTGGCCGTCTCTGCCGCCTAGTCCCACCTGTAAGGGCCGAGTCAAAAGGTTGACCTGATAGAGACGGTAGAGTTCACGGAACGAGTCGGTGCGCACGGGACTAGGGGTAAAACTGAGCACAATTCGCATATGAGGGCAAAACTGAGCACACGGACACCACTGAGGGCAAAAGGATAATTAACCCAAAAATAAATGTTGTCAAGAAATCATTATTTTCCATTTTAGGCATCATTGACATTTAAATTGATTTAGTGGGCACAATGATGTGAAGAGTAGCTGGGTCACAAGAATTGTTTGAAAGTAACCTATGGACTAATCTTGATACAAGGCTCAATGTCAACTAGGGCCCTCTAGGGGGCTTTATCATGATGAAGTACACCCAGTTTTACACAGCTTACATTTTAGTAGTTGGTTCTTCTTGGTTGATAATCTCATGAAGAATGGACTTTGCTCCGGGCGTGCTCTGTTACAAGTTGAGAACAATAACATGGTTCTGCATTATAAGGACCCCACACACAAATCTAAATCATTACTATTGATTATTGCGCATTATAACTCTTCTCCGTGTCCCGCACCAACATGCCATCACTTTTACTGTTTAATTAATTTTTTCTCATATAATACACCACTGAGTGAGTTATTTTCTCACTGACTCCCACATAATTGGATGCTGAATTACAATTTCATTTCCCAGTCTTCTTTTCAAGTGCATAGTCACTAACTATGAAGTCACATTTAATTATTCTATTCACACAAATAGGATTTGTAGCAATTAATCAATTTCCACCTTTTCCTTTCTAGCAAGTCACACTTTGTATTAATTTTGCCCCTACCTATCACCATGTTAATCCACATCTTCTCAATTGTTTGGGCACATTATAATTTACGGATTAGGATTATATGAGCAATGGAGCTTTTACGAGATTACACATGGTGGGAAATATGCGTTCAAGTAACCTTATATTGTAAACAATGTATAGAGTCTCATAATATTGTACAAAGGTTGAAGATAGGAAAGATAGGACTGTGATGTCATTACATGTTGCATCCTACAAGACAAGAAACAATATGACATTGTTCGCAAGATTCTGGTGAGTGTGAAGCAAATGAATCATTTCTAAATAAAACTCTTTATAAAAGCCAGTAAGTTTACTTATATTTTTATTCGCAAAGAACTTAGAATTTATGGTAATTATAGGCAACTGAAACAGTGATAAAATCATATTGTTTCTACATGTACATGTACATTTACTTATTATTATTATTATTATTATTATTATTATTATTATTATTATAAATTTCATTTCTAACAACATGCAACCAGTTAATATTAATAGAACTTAACTAATATACATCTATCTAAAAGTAGGCTAGCCTGTGCGGACGCACGGGTTGACGACTAGTCCTCATAATTAGAGGCCCCGTGTGGTCCTAATCTCCTCCCTCTAGTTCTTCGGCGATGATTACCTTTGGACGGCGAAGCGCTGTCGGATCGTGAAGATCGTACGCTTGCAACCAAGTAGAGAGGCCGTCCTTTCGGTTTTCTGTTTGAGGGATCGTTTGTGGGCGGTTTGAGGGATCGCCATCGGCGTTCAAGGGACTCCAAGTACGATCTACATTGATTCGTCTACTTCCGCTGCACTCCCTGAGTCGGTAACGATCGTTGATCACAACCCATTTTGCATCTTCATATTGTTTCGGGGTGATCGTAGGGTGATTTTTTTTGCTTTCTTCTACGTTTCCCAACAGCAACCAGTCTGGATAGATTGAGCCACATCTTGAAAATAGGCAAATCTAGACAGATCCCAAAAGGTTTAATAATTTGGCTAAATATGTTGGAAAAATTTATTTTCATTTTATTTTCTGCCACTACCGTCTTTGCTAAAAGCCAACCGACCATTTTCCTTTGGTCTACAATGAAAATTTTCAACATGAACTCATCTTTTTCTTGCACGTCATCCCTTTGTTTCCTTCTTCCCCTTCTCATCTCCTTAGACAGTGAGTCAACGATGACTTGGACGAGCGGCAACCTGCACCGGCCATTTGCCCTGCGCTGCCGCAACCACGTAACATGGCTGGTTAGGAACTTAGGCTAACTAGGGTGGTGACAACACAAAAGATGAGGAACATGCACCGTTTGAAATATAATTGAAAGGCTTGCAATTTTTCTCTCCATAATTTTGTATCAAGTCTCTCGAAACAACAATGTTTGTTCTTTAAAACATCCGTCATTAGCTAGGGAAGCTAGGGTGGGGTGGAAACTACCAAATGATCTGTCATTTGATGTAATATAATGAAATAATTGACAGGGTTGCAATTTGTCTCCCCTTAACTTTGTTTCCAGTCTCTAAAAATAACAGTGATGTATTCCTTCTTGTGAATTTATTGTGTGACGAAATAATTATGGGCTGTGATTCAAGATTTCCCATAAATTAATCATTTTACCAGTTATTTGTTGACAAATTAAAGATTGATTATCGATTGTAAACTTATTATATTGCCCAATATTGATCTGATTTGACCGGCCAGATGAAAATCATTACCAAAGAAAATGCGAGGATGGAAAGCCGATGTCAGGATGCGGGTAATGTGCCAAGGGAGGGTAGCTGAAGGATGGGCGGAAGAAAAACTGGTATAAGATGGAACCTTACGTCTTTTTAGGTAGTAGAGAAACAAAGATAACAATATAAAAAAAGCCAACTAGGCAGATCCAACTAATCTGGATCATGAAACTAGATCAATCCAACGACCTAGCTTGCTTCATTGGCGAGGGCTCAATATGTTTAGTGTGCAATTATTATCATACCATAATCAACGTGAACACTAATCACATAATTAACAAAAAATATTGTCCTACTTAATTAGTAGTTGGCATCCACATTGTTAGAACCCGGTTTTCTCTCCTTGCCAGCAGGCTAGCCGTTTCTTAATTAGTACCCCCTCCGCCCCAAAATAAGTGACATGGTTTTAGTTCAGGTTAGCACGTCACTTATTTTGGGATGGAGGGTACATGTTTGAAACGTCTATTCTGTCTTCTTACTATCTGGATCCATCTGTCAGATAATATGTAGTTGTTAGTTATTTATTTCGTTCCAATCCTATCACTAAGTTATCTCTCTTGCAGAAGTGGCGGCTTAGTTAACTTCGTTGCTCTCCCTATCTCCTCTGCATCACCGGAAGTCATAGATTGCAAGTTGGACGACATTTTTTTATTTCCAATGGGACAGAGGCAACTAATATGTATATCATACTTGGTTTTTACGTGGCGTAAGCGATGGTGCACGACGTGCAACCAGCTGGCTCACCTTATCGCGGACACGCTTTCGTAAGAATAAGTCAATAACTGATAATTGAGCACCTAATCACATGGCGGACCAAGTGGATGTTTTATTAACTGCTGGGCATTAATTATGTACGTCTGCCAGGTATACCAGCTGCCTGTCGCAGCAAGCAAACCAGAAGAGCCCTCAACCCCCTCCTTTCATTTCTCTTTCCCAGAGATTGCTCAGGATCCCTCTCTCTCTCTCTCAAGTAAGGTGGTTCGTGCTCAACTGTAAGAAGCTGCGGATTCTTGAAATCTAAACAGCTAGATTAGTATCCCGGACTCAGGGTAATTCCTCTATCTCAAGGTCAGTAGTTGACTCCTCGCAGTTACTTGTTTTCAAATTTTAGTTCGTAGAACGGTTGTTCATGTTTTTCTAGACTAGAATTACTGTCTTATTTTGGCAAACCCGAAGTACTGTGGCCGCTGAAATAAGCGTGGCTTGTTAAATCATCAGAAATGGCCAGCCTCGAACTACCGAAAGAACTACCATACGACTTTTTGAAGGACATCACGGATAACTTCTCTGAAGAGCGAAAAATTAGTGCAGATCCATTTGGAACACTTTATAAGGTTTGCTTTGGCCTTCCCTATTGTTCTGTCCATTATAGTGAGAAGATGCTAATATGTAATATACACGAGATTAATCAGGGAATTATACCACATGATGGCAAATTAATTGCTGTCAAGCAACTTAAGCACAACGCACCATTAGCAGCTGACAAAATATTAAGGACAGAGGTTCAGACTATTATGGAGCTGAAACATGAAAATATAGTACACTTGGTTGGATTCTGCTCTGAAACAAACAGGAAACTGGTGCAGTTTAATCATAGATATATTGAAGCAGACATTACAGAAAGCTTACTCTGCTATGAATATTTACCTACGGGAAGCCTTCAGGAAAATCTATTTGGTATGTATATGATATATTTTCCATTTCACTTTTTTTTGAGGCATTTGCACTTCTGATCTTCAATCTCTCAGTGTTCGCATATTTTTAGTTTGGGCATGGCTTCTAGTTTCTCTTAATGTTTTCATTATTTGTTTTCTACTTCATTTAGCTTTCAAACCGATATATACAGGAAAGAACAAGGGTGACACTTTGGCTGAACATGTTATTGATTGGGACACACGCTTCAAAATAGTTAAGGGGATTTGCCGGGGTTTACATTTTCTACACAACTTGGATTGTCCCATTATCCATATGGATCTCAAGCCAGAGAATATATGGTTGGATGAGAACTTTGTCCCCAAAATTGTGAATTTCTCACTCTGCAGGATCTTTGGTGAAGATCAGACCAGACTGTACACACAAACAGTGGTGGGATCATAGTAAGCTAATCACAAATTTGCGCACTATTAATTTGTTCCGCAATTCTAAAGTCAGCTTCTTGTCACCTCTTTAGTAATTCTTATAACTCTCAATGTTAACGACATTCAGTGGACATATGTCTCCTGAATATGTATACAGAGGAGAAATCTCGGCTAAGACAGACGTTTATAGTTTAGGCGTAATGATGATCGAGATCATAACAGGAGAGAAGAATTGTCCAGAAGCAAACCAACTGTGTGGAATTGCATATATTGACACAGTAAGTCAAAATCTTAACTTTATAATTAGAGTTATGTGGACATTTACTAGCTGTTGCTACATTTCATCTTGAATATATTCCCCATTCTGCATGTAGATATCTAAACGTTGGAACACAGAGCACATATTATTCATGTACTCATCCTTAGATGCGGATGACCTTCAACGAGTAAAAGCTTGCCTCGATATTGGGCTACGGTGTGTGAAGATTAATCCCGGCAAGAGGCCTTCAATAAATGAGGTTATCCGCTATCTCCGACAAGTTGTATTCCGGACGGGGTACAAATATGAGCGCAAGAATCCTCCAGTCCCTCTTAGAAATGAGATTTAATTTCATGCCGAAAAGCAGAGAAGAAACTTGCTTAATTTTCTTTCAAAGACTGAGCGCTTTTGAAATCTAATGTTACGTGCTATTGAGTTTTCTTTGTTACACGTTAAGCTTTTGTCCCAGTTATGTATTGTTTGATGGAGGCACAATGGTGTTTCCCAATTACCAGCCATGTCTGAATGTACGTGGTTCACCCTGTGCTACCCGGTGAAAAAAATTGCACGCTATAATGTACAATGTCTCGCTAATATCGTGTTTT
>LT934124.1:719322397-719356279 GCA_900231445.1 Triticum turgidum subsp. durum | reverse complement strand
AACCCCTTAGTCATAATGTCGGCGAATTGTTGGGTAGTCAGTACGTGAAGAACACAAAGCTGACCCAGCTGAACCTTCTCATGGACAAAGTGAACATCAACTTTAATATGTTTGGTGCGCTTATGTTGCACCGAATAGAGACCCGAAGTTCACCAAGAAGGTGACACAGCCAAGAGGTCTCGGTGACTGCGTTGGCGACAGTGTGGTACTCGGCCTCGACACTCGAGCGAGAGACGGTGGGCTGCCGGTTAGAGGACCAAGATACAAGCGAGTCACCGAAGAAGACATAATAGCCCCACCTGGATGGGTGAGTGTCAGGACAGCCAGCCCAATCCTCCGTCTAGGCGACAAGCTCGGTGGAGGCAGAGGCGCGGAGACGAAGGCCATAGGTCATCGTACCACGAATCTATCGTAGAATGCGCTTGACCAGAGACCAGTGAACATCACGAGGCGAGTGCATGTGCAAGCAAACTTGCTACACCGCAAACTGAATGTATGGTCTGGTGAGCTTAATGTACTGAAGCGCACCAACAATACTGCGGTAGAGAGCAGCGTCGGTGGCGGGCTGTCCAGCTGTGGCAGAGAGCTTTGGCTTGGCCTCAGCAGGGGTGGCAACCGGCTTGCAGTCGTTCATGCCTACACGGTCCAATAGGTCAAGAGTATACTTCCCTTGATGGAGTGAGAACCCAGAGGCATCGCGTTGCACATTAATGTTGGGGAAGAAGCGGGGGTCGACCAGCTTTTCGATGAGCTCCATGAGGATGGCTATTTTATAGACAATGATGGGTAGGTGGTGCAGCTGGCAACCCGCACTGACGCTGAGGCAGGCCCCTCCGGCAGATGTCTAGAGGTGCTTGACCTTGTCTCCGAGGACGAGGATGAGGACTAGCTTGACGCAGACCCAGATGCTGTTGATCTATTAGAGTAGCATATATGTCCTAGTAGTGGTTGTCTATCCTAGTACTGAGGATATATGTAATGTTGACCCAACTATTTTCTATCCTAGCACTGCATAATTATGTCTTAGTATTCAATGTATTCATTTAATTTTGCCGTAGTACTGATGATATTTGTATGGAAAGGGTTATGGTTTATGTTAAAATGGTCTCGAGTCGTTGAAGGAGTGACTTCTATGCTAAAGGTGGACTCTAAGTCTGATGGGGCTCCCTGTTTGATAGATCGATGTTCTTGTGGGAAGGATCCCAACTGTTGTCGTGGGGGTCACATTCTCTTCTGCTCCTTATGCTAGACCTTGGTAATGCACTCGGAGAAGAAGGGTTGCGACCATCGCTATCTTCTGTGTTTATTTCAACAATTCTCTACCGATTTAATTCACAACTATGAGTGTTCGCGCATGTGTCCTTAGAATGTATTTGTGTTTAGCATGCTAACTAACATGATTAAATTGTTTGAAAAATAGGTATCTAGGAAATATCCACTCCCTCACTCTTTGCCTGACAGGTATGTTGCGGAGCCAAATATGGTGGACTACCCAAAGTAATAGTTGAGATAGCTGGATTATTGCTAACAAGCCAGTGGGAAGGATGGATGATGCACGTTCTATAAATAACAAATTTATGCATGATCTGGAGTTTGACAGTCTACAGAGTCTTCTTGAGGGGTGCTACTTGTGAGCTGTGTTGGGGTTTCCCCGGTGAGGAGAGGATGATGTAGTACAGTAGAGATAAGTATTTTCCTCAGTTATGAAACGAAGCAACATTATGTAAACAGCACCTGCGCACAAATAACAAATACTTGCAACCAACGCGTAAGAGGGGTTGTCAATCCCTCCAAGCTATTGAGATATATTAAATTGAATAAGTTTTGATAACTAGATCTAAGTAAAACACAAAATAAAATAAATAAAGAAAAAAATGCAGAAAGGTATTTTTGGATTTAATATGACAGAAAATAGACCTGAGGGCCGTAGATTTCACTAGAGTCTTATCTAAAGAAAATAGCATACGGTGGGCAATTGATAGAAAAACGATTAATCATGATGATATCCAAGGCAATGATCATGTATACAGGCATCACGTCCAAGAATAGTAGATCAAAATGATTTTGCATCTACTATTATTACTCCACACATCGACCACTATCTAACATGCATCTAGTGTAATTAGTTCATAGAGAAACAGAGTAATGGAATAAGAACAATGACATGATGTAGACAAGATAAACCCACATACGAATAAATCCTATCTTGTTACCCTTAATAGCAATGATACATGTCTGTCATGTCTCTTTCTGTCACTGAGATTGAGTACCTGATACGTCTCCAACGTATCTACAATTTTTTATTGTTCCATGCTATTATATTATCATTCTTGAATGTTCTACAATCAATTTATAATCATTTTATATCATTTTTTGTACTATCCTATTGACATAGTGCCTAGTGCCAGTTTCTGTTTTCTGCATGCTTTGTACATAGCAGGAAATCAATACCAAACAGAGTCCAAAGGCAGCAAAACTTTTTGTGGATTTTTTTTGAACTAGAAGACATCCAGTGGGCCAAACAATTACCAAAGGGGGAGCCCAAGGTGAGCACAAGACACGAGGGAGCGCCTGGGCCTCCAGGCGCGCCCTGGTGGGTTGTGCCCACCTCGGTGGCCTCCCGCATCGCCTCTTTGCTCTATAAATACACCAATATTCCAGAAACCCTAGGGGAGTTGACGAAAATCAAATCAAGCCGCCGCAAGTTCCAGAAACACCAGATCCAATCTAGACACCATCATAGAGGGGTTCATCATGCCCATTGGTGCCTCTCCGGTGATGCGTCAGTAGTTCATTGTAGACCTACGGGTCCGTAATTAGTAGCTAGATGGCTCCCTCTCTCTCTATTGATTCTAAATACAATGGTTTCTTGGAGATCCATATGATGTAACTCTTTTTTGCGGTGTGATTGCTGGGATCTGATGAACTTTGAGTTAATGATCAGATCTATGTTTTTATCCATGAAAGTTATTTGAGTCTTCTTTGATCTCTTATATGCATGATTGCTTATAGCCTCGTATTTCTTCCCCGATATTTGGATTTTGTTTGGCCAACTTGATCTATTTATCTTGCTATGGGAAGAGGTGCTTTGTGATGGGTTCGATCTTACGGTGCTTGATCCTAGTGACAGAAGGGGAACCGACACGTATGTATCGTTGCTATTAAGGATAAGAAGATGGGATCTATTTCTACATAAATAGATCTTGTCTATATCATGTTATCGTTCTTATTGCATTACTCCATTTTTCCATGAACTTAATACACTAGATGCATGTTGGATAGGGGTCGATGTGTGGAGTAATAGTAGTAGATGCAGGCAGGAGTCGGTCTACTAATCTTGGATGTGATGCCTATATAATGATCATTGTCTTGATATCGTCATGATTATTTGAAGTTCTATCAATTGCCCAATAGTAATTCATTTACCCACCGTTTGCTATTTTTCTCGAGAGAAGCCACTAGTGAAATCTACGACCCCCGGGTCTCTTCTTTATTATATTTGCCTTCACAATCTATATTTATTTTCTTTTGTTTTTAGATCTATTAATCCAAAAATACAAAAATACTTTGTTGCACTTTATTTTATTCGTGATCTATTGATTCAGTCTAATACAACTTTCTCCCTTCTACTTGCCAATTTCTTGCGCCGTTGCCCGAAAGGGATTGACAACCCCTTTAATACGTCGGGTTGCGAGTATTTGTAATTTACGTGGTTCTCCTACTAGCTCGATAACCATGGTCTCATCACTGAGGAAAATACCTACCATTATTGTGCTGCAGCATCCCTTCCTCTTTGGGGAAATACCGACGTAGTTCATGACGCATCAAAAGGAATTTCTGGCGCTGTTGCCGGTGAGACATCATCAACATCTACCAGGTTCCTAATCACAAATATCATCTCCTTGAAATTTACATTATTTGCCATTTGCCTCTTGTTTTCCTCTCCCCCACTTCACAAAAATTTGTTGTTTTATTCGCCATATTTTCCGTTGGCTGTTTTCTCGTCAGATCTGTTTTTGTGTGCAATTTTGTTTGCCACATTTTGTCACCATGGATAGTTACTCTATTGCATGCACTCCCGAGAACGAGGTTCTCAACTTTAAACAAAAAGGGGAGGAGAGAATTTAAAAGATGCTTGGTATAGGATTTGCAATGCTCATAATAGATCTATCCGTAAGCAATCTACCATTGTTCTTCTTCGTTGTTTTTATGTGGGCATCACCACTTGGTATAGATTCGTCCTTCATATGATTACCAGTGGAAATTTCTTGATGTGTCCTTCTCTTGATGCTTTTAATGCCATGGGAAATATAGTAGGCTCACCACCTCTTATGATTAATGAAACAACTTTGACTCTAGTCATGGAAAGACTAGATGCTATTGAAAAGAAAATGCTTACTAAAGAGCATATTGAAAACTTGGATAAAAAGATGCATAATTTTTCTACTAAAATTGGGCCAAAAGCGGGAGAAGTTTTTAAGTTGTTAAAAAAAGGGGCACTATAATTCATGAAAGAATTGAAGAAAGCTCATCTCAGATTGATAAGCTAGAAGAAATATTTAGTAATTTAAGCACGAATTTTTCTTCCGCCAAAACTATTGAAAAAACTCCCGCAAAGATTGGCAAGATTACTCAAGTTACTAAGAACAAGGGTGCAACTTCTAGTAATAACAATAAAGAGGATCTTAAGATGATTAGTATTCACCCGGATTTTGTTGAAGTTATAAGAGATCCTTTGGACAAGAATGAGTTCCTTAAACTTGTTCCTAGGAATATTGTCATTGAAAATCTATATGCTAAATTTCTGAAAAGTTCTAAATGCTTGATTGAAGAGTTGAAGAACAAAGATGACAATACTTAGATCCTTGATTTATTCCTAGATAGGGGCGTAAAACGATAGCGCTTGTTGGGAGGCAACCCAACTTGTATCTTTTTGCTTTTTGGTTTTCTTGTTGTTTTCAATAAAATATCCAGTTATGCCTCTGGTTAGAAGTGTTTTTGTGGTTTAAATTAGTGTTTGTGCCAAGCAAAGCCTTTGGGATCATGTTGGCTGATAGTTGAGTTGATCTTGTTGAAAAACAAAAACTTTTTTGCCCAGGAAAATAATTTTAGTAAATCACACAAATGTGCTTTTGCTCTGATTTTTTACACAAGATTTATATACAAATTTCCCATGTTGTCCTAATTTCAGAATTGTTGGAGTTACAGAAGTATTCGAAGTTCCCTGATTGCTACAGACTGTTCTGTTTTTGACAGATTCTGTTTTCTTTGCGTTATGTGCTTGTTTTGATGATTCTACAGTTTTCTCTCAAGAGTTTTTGCCATATAAAAGTTGGAATACAGGAGATATAATGCAAAAATAAAATATGGATGGGTTTGCAACAGTACTTATAGTAGTTATTTGCTTTTTTATACTAACGGATCTCACGAAGGTTTTATTGAGTTTTGTGTGATTGAAGTTTTCAAGTTTCGGGTGATATTATGAAGGATGAAGGAATAAGGAGTAAGAAGAGCTTAAGCTTGGGGATGCCCATGGCATCCTAGGCTATTATCCAAAGAGAAGCAAGCAACTAAGCTTGGGGATGCCTGAGTGGCATCCCCTCTTTTTTCTAACGACCATCGGTATTTTACTCGAAGCTATATTTTTATTCGTCACATATTATGAGTTTTGCTTGGAGCGTCTTGTATGATATGAGTCTTTTCTTGTTTTGATTTTTACTTTAAGTCTTGAATCCTTGTTGGACACACCTGTTTGAGTGAGCAAAAATAATGCAATGACTTGTTAGACTTGCTCGCTATGCTTCACTTAAATCTTTATGAGCTATGGAATTGCTCTAGTGCTTCACTTACATCTTTTTGAGCACGGTTGGCTTTGTAATTTTTTTAGAAATTCTCTCTTGCTTCAGTTAGATTTATTTGACAGAAATAAATATTATGCTCATGATCTTCACTTATATTTGTTTGAACTTATTAAAGAAGCAACATGCGAAACTAATCTCAAAGTGATAGATATCCAAGGAGGATATAATAAAAACTTTCATGAAGATCACTGAACAACATAAACTTGATTCTTTTTAATAGTTTTGAGATACGATGATGTGATATGTGAGTCATGTTGATGAGTAATTGTGCTTTAGTAAGAATATTGGTGTTAAGGTTTGTGATTCCCTATGCAAGCACGAAAGTCAATAGTTATGCAATGAAATTACATCCTTCTTGTGGTGCATTATTCGATGTTAATTATGTTCAATGCTTGCTTATGTTATTTTTCATTTCTTGGGTGGTCGCTTGTCAATCTTTTGCTAGCCTTCATTTGCACTAAGTATGATCACTACTTGTGCATCCAAAATCCTTTAAACCAGTTTTGCCTTATGAGTCCACTATACCTACCTATATGCGGTATTTCCGTGCCGTTCTAAGCAAATTTGCATGTGCCATCTCTAATTTTCAAAATAAACTTCTCTTTTGTGTGCTCGTACCGCTCATGAAACGGTAGGGGGTGGCTAATATATTTCCATGTAGATGTGTTATTCTCACGATGACTGTTTATTGACTTGTAATTGCACGAGAGTATGGCAAAGGTTTTAGGGATTCCTAGTCCCGAAATGAAAAATGAATTTACTTTATGTTTTCAAATAATAAATTCCTTGGAAAGTGTTGGTATGGAAGGCACCGATGGATACGGTTAGCCAAGGAAAGTGAAAGTATGGTGGAAAAAGGAATAAACTTTATTTTCTGTTTGGGAACCGCCTATGATATATCTAGCATGGAAAGTATTGGGAACTAATTTATTGTTTTCGTTGACAGGGAAAGCATGCCTCCCAAAATGTTTTTATCTATCTTTTTCGCTTTGACCTCTGGCACATGTACAAATCCCTACTTCCCTCTGCGAAGGGCCTTTCTTTTACTTTATTCAATTTTAATTTTTACTTGAGTCTCCATCTTATCTTATAAAGCACGAACTAGGGGGCACTATGATCGTACTTGAGCATTGGGTGTAGCTAATATCCGAGTGTGTTTCATGAATGGATCAATGATTGAGCATAATGGACTAGGGATAACTTGCTTTAGTGTTGATATTTTGAAAGACATGGTTGCTTGTTGATATGCTTGAGTATTAAAGTCCTCATGTCAAAACTAGGCTATTGCTTTGAACCATATAAAATCCCAAATGTCCATGCTACAAAGAAAAGAATATGTGATGTACGTGTTAGGCAGCATTCCACATCAAAAATTCTATTTTTGTCATTTACCTACTCGAGGACGAGCAAGAATTAAGCTTGTGGATGTTGATACGTCTCCAACGTATCTATAATTTTTGATTGTTCCATGTTGTTATATTATCATTCTTGGATGTTTTACAATCATTTTATATCATTTTTTGTTACTAACCTATTGACATAGTGCCAAGTGCCAGTTGTTGTTTTCTGGATGTTTTTTACATTGCAGGAAATCAATACCAAACAGAGTCCAAATGCAGTGAAACTTTCTATGGATTTTTTTGGACTAGAAGACATCCAGTGGGCCAAGGAAGTACTGAAGGGGGAGCCCGAGGTGATCACAAGACACCAGCGCGCACCTGGAGGCCAAGGCGCGCCCTGGTGGGTTGTGCCCACCTTGGTGGCCTCCTGCATTGCCTCTTTGCTCTATAAATACCCCAATATTCCAGAAACCCTAGGGGAGTCGACGAAAATCAAGTCCAGCGCCGCAAGTTCCAGAAACACCAGATCCAATCTAGACACCATCACGGAGGGGTTCATCATGCCCATTGGTGCCTCTCCGATGATGCGTGAGTAGTTCATTGTAGACCTACGGGTCCGTAGTTAGTAGCTAGATGGCTTCCTCTCTATCTTTTGATTCTCAATACAATGGTCTCTTGGAGATCCATATGATGTAACCCTATTTTGCGGTGTGTTTGTTGGGATCCGATGAACTTCGAGTTTATGATCAGATCTATGTTTTTATCCATGGAAGTTATTTGAGTCTTCTTTGATCTCTTATATGCATGATTGCTTATAGTCTCGTATTTCTTCTCCGATATTTGGGTTTTTTTGGCCAACTTGATCTATTTATCTTGCAATGGGAAGAGGTGCTTTGTGATTGGTTCGATCTTATGGTGCTTGATCTAAGTGACAGAAGGGGAACCGACATTTATGTATCGTTGCTATTAAGGATAACAAGATGGGGTCTATTTATACATAGGTAGATCTTGTCTACATCATGTCATCATTATTATTGCATTACTACGTTTTTCCATGAACTTAATACACTAGATGCATGCTAGACAACGGTCGACGTGTGGAGTAATAGTAGTAGATGCAGGCAGGAGTCGGTCTACTAATCTTGGACATAATGCCTATATAATGATCATTTACTGGATATCGTCATGATTATTTGAAGTTCTATCAATTGCCCAATAGTAATTCGTTTACCCACCGTTTGCTATTTTTCTCGAGAGAGGCCACTAGTGAAAATCTACGACCCCTGGGTCTCTTCTTTCTTATATTTGCCTTTGCTATCTATTTTCATTTTCTTTTATTTTTAGATCTATTAATCCAAAAATCCAAAAATACTTTGCTGCACTTTATTTTATTTGCAATTTATTTATTTAATCTGTTACAAATTTCTGGCGCCGTTGCCCGAAAGGGATTGACAACCCCTTTAACATGTCGGCTTGCGAGTATTTATTATTTGTGTGCACGTGCTGGTCATGTAGTGTTGCGTGGTTCTCCTACTGGTTCGATAACCTTTGTCTCATCACTGAGGGAAATACCTACCGTTGTTGTGCTGCATCATCCCTTCCTCTTTGGGGAAATACCAACGTAGTTCAAGCCGCATTAGTACCACAAGATGGAACCCATTACAAATCACCTCTTCCCATGGCAAGATATATCAATCTAGTTGGCCAAACCAAACCAATAAATCGGAGAAGAAATACGAGGCTACAATAATCATGCATAAAAGAGTTCAGCAAAGAGTCAAATAATATGCATGGATAGAACTTATCATAAACCCACAATTCATCGGATCCGAACAAACACACCGAAAAGAGTTACATCAAATAGATCTCCAAGAACATACATGAGAACATCGTATTGAAGATCAAAGAGAGATAAGAAGCCATCTAGCTACTAACTACAGACCCGTAGGTCTATGGTAAACTACTCACGCATCATCGGAGGGGCAACAAGGATGGTAAAGAATCCCTCCGACAGAGTGCCAAAAAGACCTCTAGATTAGATCTCATGGTTCTCGAACTTGCGGCGGCGAAAAAGTTTTTAGTTGACTCCCCTAGGGTTTTTGGGATTTTAGAGTATTTATAGAGGTAGAGGTAGGTCAAGGTGGTTCTCGTGGGCCCCACAACCCACCAGGGCACACCCTGGTGTCTAGTGGGCCCCATGCGCCTCCTCTCGTGTACTCCAGAAGCTTCCAGGGTCTCTTATCACTAGAAATAATCTCCGAAAAGTTCCGTGGGATTTGGACTTCGTTTGGCATTGATTTTCAACGAAGTAAAAAAACAAGCAAAAAACAGCAATTGGCACTATGTCAATAGGTTAGTCCCAGAAAATGATATAAAGTTGCTAGAAAATGTATATAAAACATCCAAGATTGATAACATAACAGCATGGAACAATAAAAAATTATAGATACATTGGAGACGTATCAAGAGGTTGGACAGATGTAACGATCTGCAGAAGACAAGTACTTTAGCTTGTCCGAGAAATGGGATCAAACAAGAACAATATGGTCGGAACCATGATTGCAAAAGACCAAATCCATAATATAAGATGAACTTATACCAAGGGAATAATTATTGTTATGAGAAGCTTCCATGATAATATCTACATTGTTACCATTGGCATGAACACAAAGTTCAAGGTCGATTCCCACTTCTGCAATGCATAACCTTTCGTTTACTCCTTGCTTTTGATGAACTTACAGTGTTAAAATTTTATCTTGCGAAACACCATAAGAGCTCGTAATTTTATCAGGATAAGAACTCACAAGATTTTTGAATTTGAAGGACACTGTTGGAAAATAATCCAACAAAGGATTTGGCGGTCCATAAAGGATCTGATGTGAGTATCGGCACTTAATGAAAGTAAAGGCATCGGGTTATAGAAACATCTGAATAATTAGATGCTTAGATACAAAGGAATTAAGATTTCCAAAATGAAGGATCAGAAGCAGACACTCTGATCAAGGATGGATAAGTTGAATAGACTTAGGGGTACAATCGTCGGCAATTTGATTGGCCAAGAACCGACTCATGTTTAAAATAACGTGTGAGTCGAAAGTATAATTTCTAAGGATCAATTGATGATTGCGAGTATTTGCACACATGTTGAATCAATAGGATCAGAATGACAAGCACAAAGGATTTTAATGAATATAGCTAGACATATGGAATTAACCATAATGAATGCAGGTAAGGAAGATCAAGAGCAACATGCTACTGAGGATTTCAGAAGATCGAATAGCATTTCAAAGATTTTTTTGAAACACATGAACAACTGGGGATGAACGGATCCCCGATAAGTGTGAGGAATTATCCGTAAGGGCTTTCATGAATTAATGAACTGCAAGGCAGTAAGCCCAAGGATTCTCGGGACAACGGAGAGTATTTTGGGGCATCTTTTAATAACAAGAGCAACTAGGGATGAATGTACAAATGGCAAGTGTATGTAGTTATCCATATGGATATGTTGCTGGTAGCTAATTGCCAAGTCGGTGGCACAAGGGTCTCAGGAAACATCAAAGAGTATCTCCAAAATCTTCTGGTGAATCAAGCCATCATCTGGAATGAGGGGCTCGCCGGGAGGAAGTAGTTACGCCAGCCTAGAGTTAGAGTTAGTAAAATCTTTAACCCAGACAGAAGAAAGATCAGAATCCCAGAGTAAAGACGAGGAAGAAAAGATCCTAATACCACCCATTTGTGATGTGGGCCCGTAAGCCACACAACAATGTTAGTAAAATACTTTTTCAAAGACTAGACTAATCTTCGGCCAAGGAGTTGGAAAGGGGCTTCCTACAGGCAGTCAACTCTGATACCAACTTATGACGCCCCCGACTTAATCATGCACTAATCATACACACAAGTGCGCACGATCAAGATCAGAGACTCACGGGAAGATATAACAACACAACCCTGGACACACATTCAAACACAAAGCTTTATTATATTACAAGTGAGCGCCACGAAGGCTTGAACACATAAGTCAGCCGAGGCAACAATATCTGAGTATAGACATAAGTAAACAAGTTTTCCTTAAGAAGACTGAGAAAAACAACGACATCTAGATCGAGAAGGCGCAGGCCTCCAGCTTGGGGCCTCCTAACTACTCCAGGTCATCGGTGATGTCCACGTAGTAGTAGGCTCCGTCTGGGTAGTAGTAGTCGTTGGCAGGATCAGCTGGCTCCTGGAATCCATCACCCGTTCGCATCAGCTGAGTAGGGGGAAAAGAGGTAGCAAAGCAACCATGAGTACCCATCCAAAGTACTCGCAAGACTTACATCAGATCTATAAGTATGCATCAGTAAAATGGGGTTGTATCTTTGGACTATATAGTAGAAATGCCATAATAGAAAGGAAGGCCTAGCCTATCAAAGACTAGCATCTTGCAGCAACAGAAGAGAGTAGAGTAACATATAATATATATATATATATATATATATATATATATATATATATATATATATATATAGAGAGAGAGAGAGAGAGATCCTTCCTCGACTACCCCGCGAGGAACCGATTCCATAGCCATCATATCCATTTAGTGTCTCAAGTATCCAGTTCTAGTTATAGTAGATCTGGATACAACTCTGAGCGTCCGTTACCGTGGACATGGCTATTTGAATAGATATAATTGTTGGAAATATGCC
The DNA here is from genome assembly GCA_900231445.1 of Triticum turgidum subsp. durum. Lineage (NCBI taxonomy): Eukaryota > Viridiplantae > Streptophyta > Magnoliopsida > Poales > Poaceae > Triticum > Triticum turgidum. Next base: position 719,344,396 of record LT934124.1, on the reverse strand, counting down.
CTAGAGGCAATAATAAAAGGGTTATTATTATATTTCCTTATTCATGATAATTGTCTTTTATTCATGCTATAACTGTATTATCCGGAAATCGTAATACACGTGTGAATACATAGACCATAACATGTTCCTAGTGAGCCTCTAGTTGACTAGCTCGTTGGTTAACAAATAGTCATGGTTTCCTGACTATGGACATTAGATGTCATTGACAACGGAATCACATCATTAGGAGAATGATGTGATGGACAAGACCCAATCCTAAGCATAGCACAAGATCGTGTAGTTCGTTTTGCTAGAGCTTTTTCAATGTCAACTATCTCTTCCTTAGACCATGAGATCATGTAACTCCCGGATACCGTAAGAGTGCTTTGGGTGTACCAAACGTCACAACGTAACTGGGTGACTATAAAGGTGCACTACAGGTATCTCTGAAAGTGTCTGTTGGGATGACACGGATCGAGACTGGGATTTGTCACTCCGTATGACGGAGAGGTATCTCTGGGCCCACTCGGTAATGCATCATCATAATGAGCTCAAAGTGACCAAGTGTTTGGTCACGGGATCATGCATTATGGTACGAGTAAAGTGACTTGCCGGTAACGGGACTGAACGAGGTATTGGGATACCGACGATCGAGTCTCGGGCAAGTAACGTACCGATTGACAAAGGGAATTGTATACGGGGTTGTCCGAATCCTCGACATCGTGGTTCATCCGATGAGATCATCAAGGAGCATGTGGGAACCAACATGGGTATCCAGATCCCGCTGTTGGTTATTGCCCGAGAGCCGTCTCGGTCATGTCTACGTGTCTCCCGAACCCGTAGGGTCTACACACTTAAGGTTCGGTAACGCTAGGGTTGTATGAATATGAGTATGCAGCATACCGAATGTTGTTCGGAGTCCCGGATGAGATCCCGGACGTCACGAGGAGTTCCGGAATGGTCCAGAGGTAAAGAAAACTATATAGGAAGTGGTATTTCGGCCATCGGGAAAGTTTCGGGGTCACCCGGTATTGTACCGGGACCACCGGAAGGGTCCCGGGGGTCCACCGGGTGGGGCCACCCATCCTGGAGGGCCCCAAGGGCCGAAGTGGGGAGGGGAACCAGCCCTTAGTGGGCTGGTGCGCCCCCCTAGGCCCACCCCCTGCGCCTAGGGTTGAAACCCTAGGGTGGGGGGGGGGCGCTCCACTTGCCTTGGGGGGTACTCCACCCCCCTTGGCCGCCGCCCCTTGGGAGATTGGATCTCCCAGGGCCGGCGCCCCCTCCCCCTGGGGGCCTATATAAAGGGAGGGGGGAGGGGGGCAGCCGCACCCTGAAGTCCTGGCCCCCTCCCCATGCTACACCTCTTCCTCCTCCGTCACGTGCTTGGCGAAGCCCTGCCGGAGTGCTGCTGTTCCACCACCACCACGCCGTTGTGCTACTACTGGAGCCATCATCATCAACCTCTCGTTCCCCCTTGCTGGATCAAGATGGAGGAGACGTTACGCTGACCGTACGTGTGTTGACCGCGGAGGTGCCATCCGTTCGGCGCTAGGATCTCCGGTGATAGGATCACGACGAGAACGACTACTTCAACCCCGTTTTTTTGAACGCTTCCGCGCGATCTACAAAGTGGTATGTAGATGCAATCTCTCTCCCATGACTCGTTGCTTAGATGAACTCATAGATGGATCTTGGTGAAACCGTAGGAAAATTTTTAATATTCTGCAACGTTCCCCAACAGTGGCATCATGAGCTAGGTCTATGCGTAGTTCTCTATTGCACGAGTAGAACACAATTTTGTTGTGGGCGCAGATCTTATCAACTTGCTTGCCGCTACTAGTCTTATCTTGCTTCAGCGGTATTGTGGGATGAAGCAGCCCGGACCAACCTTACACGTACGCTTACGTGAGACCGGTTCCACCGACTGACATGCACTAGTTGCATAAGGTGGTTGGCGGGTGTCTGTCTCTCCCACTTTAGTTGGAGCGGATTCGATGAAAAGGGTCCTTATGAAGGGTAAATAGAAGTTGACAAGATCACGTTGTGGTTATTCGTAGGTAAAAAATGTTCTTGCTAGAACCCAATTGCAGCCACGTAAAAGATGCAACAACAATTACAGGACGTCTAACTTGTTTTTGCAGCAATTGTAATGTGATGTGATATGGCCAGAAGTTGTGATGAATGATGAATGATATATTGTGATGTATGATATCATGTTCTTGTAATAGGAATCACAACTTGCATGTCAATGAGTATGACAACCGGCAGGAGCCATAGGAGTTGTCTTTATTTTTTGTATGACCTGCGTGTCATTGAAGAGCGCCATGTAAATTACTTTACTTTATTGCTAAACGCGTTAGCCATAGAAGTAGAAGTAGTCGTTGGCGTGACAACTTCATGAAGGCACAATGATGGAGATCATGATGATGGAGATCATGGTGTCATGCCGGTGACGAAGATGATCATGGAGCCCCGAAGATGGAGATCGAAGGAGCTATATGATATTGGCCATATCATGTCACTACTATATAATTGCATGTGATGTTTATTATGGTTTATGCATCTTGTTTACTTAGAACGACGGTAGTAAATAAGATGATCCCTTATAATAATTTCAAGAAAGTGTTCCCCCTAACTGTGCACCATTGCTAAAGTTCGTCGTTTCGAAGCACCACGTGATGATCGGGTGTGATAGATCCTTACGTTCACATACAACGGGTGTAAGAAAGATTTACACATGCAGAACACTTAGGGTTAACTTGACGAGCCTAGCATGTACAGACATGGCCTCGGAACACAAGAGACCGAAAGGTCGAACATGAGTCGTATAGAAGATACGATCAACATGGAGATGTTCACCGATGATGACTAGTCCGTCTGACGTGATGATCGGACACGGCCTAGTCGACTCGGATCGTGTAACACTTAGATGACTAGTGGGAGTTCATTAAATAATTTGATTAGATGAACTTAATTATCATGAACTTAGTCTAAAACTTTTGCAAAATATGTCTTGTAGATCAAATGGCCAACGCTCATGTCAACATGAACTTCAACGCGTTCCTAGAGAAAACCAAGCTGAAAGATGATGGCAGCAACTATACGGACTGGGTCCGGAACCTGAGGATCATCCTCATAGCTGTCAGGAAACAATATGTCCTAGAAGGACCGCTAGGTGATGCACCCGTCCCAGAGAACCAAGACATTATGAATGCTTGGCAGACTCGCGCTGATGATTACTCCCTCGTTCAGTGCGGCATGCTTTACAGCTTAGAACCGGGGCTCCAAAAGCGTTTTGAGCAACACGGAGCATATGAGATGTTCGAGGAGCTGAAACTAGTTTTTCAAGCTCATGCCCGGGTCGAGAGATATGAAGTCTCCGACAAGTTCTATAGTTGTAAGATGGAGGAAAATAGTTCTGTCAGTGAGCATATACTCAAAATGTCTGGGTTGCACAACTGCCTGTCCTAGCTGGACATTAACCTCCCGGATGAGGCGGTCATTGACAGAATCCTTCAGTCGCTCCCACCAAGCTACAAGAGCTTTGTGATGAACTACAATATGCAGGGGATGGTAAAGACCATTCCTGAAGTATTTTCAATGCTGAAGTCAGCAGAGGTTGAAATCAAGAAAGAACATCAAGTGTTGATGGTCAATAAGACCACTAAGTTCAAGAAGGGCAAGGGTAAGAAGAACTTCAAGAAGGACGGCAAAGATGTTGCCGCGCCCGGTAAGCCAGTTGCCGGGAAGAAGTCAAAGAATGGACCCAAGCCTGAAACTGAGTGCTTTTATTGCAAGGGGAAGGGTCACTGGAAGCGGCGGAACTGCCCCAAATACTTAGCGGACAAGAAGGCTGGCAACACTAAAGGTATATTTGATATACATGTAATTGATGTGTACCTCACCAGTACTCGAAGTAACTCCTGGGTATTTGATACCGGTGCCGTTGCTCACATTTGTAACTCACAGCAGGAGCTGCGGAATAAGCGGAGACTGGCGAAGGACGAGGTGACGATGCGCGTCGGGAATGGTTCCAAGGTCGATGTGATCGCTGTCGGCACGCTACCTCTACATTTACCTACGGGATTAGTTTTAAACCTCAATAATTGTTATTTAGTGCCAAGTTTGAGCATGAACATTGTATCAGGATCTCGTTTAATACGAGATGGCTACTCATTTAAATCCGAGAATAATGGTTGTTCTATTTATATGAGAGATATGTTTTATGGTCATGCCCCAATGGTCAATGGTTTATTCTTAATGAATCTCGAACGTAATATTACACATATTCATAGCGTGAATACCAAAAGATGTAAAGTTGATAACGATAGTCCCACATACTTGTGGCACTGCCGCCTTGGTCACATTGGTGTCAAGCGCATGAAGAAGCTCCATGCTGATGGACTTTTAGAGTCTCTCGATTATGAATCATTTGACACATGCGAACCATGCCTCATGGGCAAAATGACCAAGACCCCGTTCTCCGGAACAATGGAGCGAGCAACCAACTTGTTGGAAATCATACATATCGATGTGTGCGGTCCAATGAGCGTTGAGGCTCGCGGAGGATATCGTTATGTTCTCACTCTCACTGATGACTTGAGTAGATATGGGTATGTCTACTTCATGAAACACAAGTCTGAGACCTTTGAAAAGTTCAAGGAATTTCAGAATGAAGTAGAGAATCAACGTGACCGAAAGATAAAGTTCTTACGATCGGATCGCGGAGGAAAATATTTAAGTCACGAATTTGGTACACACTTAAGAAAATGTTGAATCGTTTCACAACTCACGCCGCCTGGAACACCTCAGCATAACAGTGTGTCCGAACATCGTAATCACACTCTATTGGATATGGTGCGATCTATGATGTCTCTTACCGATTTACCGCTATCATTTTGGCGATACGCTCTAGAGACAGCTACATTCACTTTAAATAGGGCACCGTCTAAATCCGTTGAGACGACACCGTATGAATTATGGTTTGGAAAGAAACCTAAGCTGTCATTTCGAAAAGTTCGGGGATGCGATGCTTATGTCAAGAAACTTCAACCTGAAAAGCTGAAACCCAAGTCGGAAAAATGCGTCTTCATAGGATACCCTAAAGAAACCATTGGGTATACCTTCTACTTAAGATCCGAGGGCAAGATCTTTGTTGCCAAGAACGGATCCTTTCTGGAAAAAGAGTTTCTCTTGAAAGAAGTAAGTGGGAGGAAAGTAGAACTCGATGAAGTACTACCTCTTGAACGGGATAGTAGTGCAGCTTAGGAAAATGTTCCTTTGATGCCTACACCAACTGAAGAGGAAATCAATGATGATGATCAAGGTACTTGGGATCAAGTTGCTACTGAACTTCGTAGGTCCACAAGGACACGTTCCGCACCAGAGTGGTACGGCAACCCTGTCCTGGAAATCATGTTGTTGGACAATGGTGAACCTTCGAACTATGAAGAAGCAATGGCGGTCCCAGATTCCAACAGATGGCTAGAAGCCATGAAATCCGAGATAGAATCCATGTATGAAAACAAAGTATGGACTTTGACTGACTTGCCCGATGATCGGCGAGTGATAGAAAACAAATGGATCTTTAAGAAGAAGACGGATGCGGCTGGAAATGTCACCATCTATAAAGCTCGACTTGTCGCTAAGGGTTATCGGCAAGTTCAAGGGATTGACTACGATGAGACTTTCTCTCCCGTAGCGAAGCTTAAGTCCGTCTGAATCATGTTAGCAATTGCCGCATACTATGATTATGAGATATGGCAGATGGACGTCAAAACGGCATTCCTTAATGGGCATCTTAAGGAAGAACTGTATATGATGCAGCCAGAGGGTTTTGTCGATCCTAAGAATGCTAACAAAGTATGCAAGCTCCAGCGATCCATTTATGGGCTGGTGCAAGCATCTCGGAGTTGAAACATTCGCTTTGATGAGATGATCAAAGCGTTTGGGTTTACGCAGACTTATGGAGAAGCTTGCTTTACAAGAAAGTGAGTGGGAACTCTGTAGCATTTCTCATATTATATGTAGATGACATACTTTTGATGGGAAATGATATAGAATTCTTGGACAGCATTAAGGCCTACTTGAATAAGTGTTTTTCAATGAAGGACCTTGGAGAAGCTGCTTATATATTAGGCATCAAGATCTATAGGGATAGATCGAGACGCCTCATAGGTCTTTCACAAAGCACATACCTTGATAAGATTTTGAAGAAGTTCAAAATGGATCAGTCCAAGGAAGGGTTCTTGCCTGTACTGCAAGGTGTGAGATTGAGCTCGGCTCAATGCCCGACCACGACAAAAGATAAAGAAGAGATGAGCGTCATCCCCTATGCCTCAGCCATAGGATCTATTATGTATGCCATGCTGTGTACCAGACCTGATGTAAACCTTGCCGTAAGTTTGGTAGAAAGGTACCAAAGTAATCCTGGCAAGGAACACCGGACAGCGGTCAAGAATATCCTAAAGTACCTGAAAAGGACAAAGGACATGTTTCTCATTTATGGAGGTGACGAAGAGCTCGTCGTAAAGGGTTACGTCGACGCTAGCTTCGACACAAATCTGGATGACTCTAAGTCAAAACCGAATACGTGTATATGTTGAATGGTGGAGCAGTAAGCTGGTGCAGCTGCAAGTAGAGCATCGTGGCGGGATCTACATGTGAAGCAGAGTACATGGCAGCCTTGGAGGCAGCGCATGAAGCAATATGGGTGAAGGAGTTCATCACCGACCTAGGAGTCATACCCAATGCGTCAGGGCCGATCAAACTCCTCTGTGACAACACTGGAGCTATTGCCCTTGCCAAGGAGCCCATGTTTCACAAGAAGACCAGGCACATCAAGCGTCGCTTCAACTCCATCCGTGAAAATGTTGAAGATGGAGACATAGATATTTGCAAAGTACATACGGATCTGAATGTCGCAGATCCGTTGACTAAACCTCTCTCGCGAGCAAAACATGATCAACACCAGAACTCTATGGGTGTTCGATTCATCACAATGTAACTAGATTATTGACTCTAGTGCAAGTGGGAGACTGTTGGAAATATGCCCTAGAGGCAATAATAAAAGGGTTATTATTATATTTCCTTATTCATGATAATTGTCTTTTATTCATGCTATAACTGTATTATCTGGAAATCGTAATACACGTGTGAATACATAGACCATAACATGTCCCTAGTGAGCCTCTAGTTGACTAGCTCGTTGGTCAACAGATAGTCATGGTTTCCTGACTATGGACATTTGATGTCATTGACAACGGGATCACATCATTAGGAGAATGATGTAATGGACAAGACCCAATCCTAAGCATAGCACAAGATCGTGTAGTTTGTTTTGCTAGAGCTTTTTCAATGTCAAGTATCTCTTCCTTAGACCATGAGATCGTGTAACTCCCGGATACCGTAAGAGTGCTTTGGGTGTACCAAACGTCACAACGTAACTGGGTGACTATAAAGGTGCACTACAGGTACCTCCGAAAGTGTCTGTTGGGTTGACACGGATCGAGACTGGGATTTGTCACTCCGTATGACGGAGAGGTATCTCTGGGCCCACTCGGTAATGCATCATCATAATGAGCTCAAAGTGACCAAGTGTTTGGTCACGGGATCATGCATGACGGTACGAGTAAAGTCACTTGCCGGTAACGGGACTGAACGAGGTATTGGGATACCGACGATCGAGTCTTGGGCAAGTAACGTACCGATTGACAAAGGGAATTGTATACGGGGTTGTTCGAATCCTCGACATCGTGGTTCATCCAATGAGATCATCGAGGAGAATGTGGGAACCAACATGGGTATCCAGATCCCGCTGTTGGTTATTGCCCGAGAGCCGTCTCGGTCATGTCTACGTGTCTCCCGAACCCGTAGGGTCTAAACACTTATGGTTCGGTAACGCTAGGGTTGTATGAATATGAGTATGCAGCATACCGAATGTTGTTTGGAGTCCCGAATGAGATCCCGGACGTCACGAGGAGTTCCGGAATGGTCCGGAGGTAAAGAAAACTATATAGGAAGTGGTATTTTGGCCATCGGGAAAGTTTCGGGGTCACCCGGTATTGTACCGGGACCACCGGAAGGGTCCCGGGGGTCCACCGGGTGGGGCCACCCATCCCGGAGGGCCCCAAGGGCCGAAGTGGGGAGGGGAACCAGCCCTTAGTGGGCTGGTGCGCCCCCCTAGGCCCACCCCCTGCGCCTAGGGTTGGAACCCTAGGGTGGGGGGGGCGCTCCACTTGCCTTGGGGGGTACTCCACCCCCTTGGCCGCCGCCCCTTGGGAGATTGGATCTCCCAGGGCCGGCGCCCCCCCTGGGGGCCTATATAAAGGGAGGGGGGAGGGGGGCAGCCGCACCCTGAAGTCCTGGCGCCCCTCCCCATGCTACACCTCTTCCTCCTCCGTCACGTGCTTGGCGAAGCCCTGGCGGAGTGCTGCTGTTCCACCACCACCACGCCGTTGTGCTGCTGCTGGAGCCATCATCATCAACCTCTCCTTCCCCCTTGCTGGATCAAGACGGAGGAGATGTTACGCTGACCGTACGTGTGTTGAACGCGGAGGTGCCGTCCGTTCGGCGCTAGGATCTCCGGTGATAGGATCACGACGAGAACGACTACTTCAACTCCGTTCTTTTGAACGCTTCCGCGCGATCTACAAAGTGGTATGTAGATGCAATCTCTCTCCCATGACTCGTTGCTTAGATGAACTCATAGATGGATCTTGGTGAAACCGTAGGAAAAATTTTAATTTTCTGCAACGTTCCCCAACAATAATTCCTTGCAGGGGTGCACCAACTTACCCAACATGCTCGGTTAACTCCGGATGGACACACTTTTCAGGTCATACCCGGCCTCGGCTAATCCACATACCGTAGTTCTACGTAGGCTCAATAGAGAGGTCAGCACGCCAGTCTACATCTGAAGCGCTCACGGGTCTTGGGCCCATCGCCCTTTGCACTCCTGCGTGTTGCATACGCAGTTTAGAGCAGACCCACCCCCTTATACAAGCGGAGGTGGTTCCCGTCTAGCGGGGCACAGCCGCTCAATCGCTGATGTTCGAAGAGCTTTCGGAGAATCGTACGACGCCGAGGGCCCATACTTATTCCCGCATGGAGGTCAGTGCGAAAAGGCCATAGGCCTACTCAGATCACATACCCAAACCTGTTAGTGTCTTGGGAACACGCGGAGACAATTAGTGATCCTGTCGGCCCGTCCTGAGGACTTACGACAAGGGTTAGGCCCATCCCTCTCTAGGGCGGTCTGCCTGCCCGACCGTGCCTCATAATTATCTCGCGAATACCCTCCTAGTCAACCCAACTCAGAAGAGACTATCGGGAACTCAGGTCATCCTCTACCGGGGTGGTACTGCCCGTAGTAACAATTAAAAAGGGCTAACAATTTAAGGTAACAATGTGTCTGTAACATCCAGGGGGAATCCGAGGAATCACCCTCAATGGATTCCCACTCGATGTATCCGTCAAGATGAACTTGGAGGAATCATACTCGATGGGTTCACACTTGAGGGGCTACATGACAGAGGCATCATCGAACATGGTGAAAGGGGAATCAACCTCGATAGCCCACAACCAACTAGGTACGCTATAGAGATATCATCAGGAGTGAGGTAGGAGGTATCACCCTTGACACTCGATAGTAGCACTGCACAGTCGTACAACTAAGGGGGGGTGCGGTGATGTGTCGGCCACTGTGATAACCCACAAGTATAGGGTATCGTTTATAGCCTCCTTCGGTAAATAAGAGTGTCAAACCCAACGAGGAGCTAAAGGCAGAACAAATATTCCCTCAAGTTCGATCTACCACCGATACAACTCTACGGACACTTGACGTTTGCTTTACCTAGAACAAGAATAAAACTAGAAGTACTTTGCGAGAATAAAACTATGAATAAATTGCAAGATAATAAAAGTGGATAGCTTTTGTCAACAAGAAAGTCATTTGTCCCTAGGTAATCGATAACAAGTACCGGCAATCATTCTTGCAATTTTATATGAGGGAGAGGCATGGGCTAACATACTTTCTCTACTTGGATCATATGCACTTACGATTGGACCCCTAGCAAGCATCCACAACTACTAAAGATCATTAAGGTCGTGAAACCCAACCATAGCATCAAGTATCAAGTCCTCTTTATCCCATATGCAACAACCCACCTCCTTGGGTTTAAGCTTCTGTCACTCTCGCAACCCACCATAAGAGAATCATGAACATATTGCAACACCCTACAGCGGGGGCCCGTAACGTTTGCACGAGACGGAGGGCATCGTAGGACAGCACCATAAATAAAATATACAATCATACCAACCAAGATCACGATTAACCAACGGGACAAAACGAATCTACTCAAACATCAAAGGATAACCATATATCATTGGGAAATAATATATGGAGTTGACCACCATGTTTAAGTAGAGATTACAGTGGGGAGAAGTGGTGTTACACCGCTTCATAGAGGGGGAGAAAGTTTTTGTTGACGGTAGCAAGGTTGTTGATGTAGATCGTCGTCACGATCTAGCCCCGGCGGCACTCCGGCGCCACCAGGAGAGAAGGGGAGAGAGCCCCCCTCCTTCTTCTTGCTTTGCCTCCCCCCTAGATGGGAGGAGGGTTCCCCCTCTGGTCCATGGCCTCCATGGCGACGGAGGGGCGGGAGCCCCTCCGAGATTGGATCCCCCTCTCTGTTTTCTTCAGTTTCGCGTTCTCCTGATCTGGTCGAAAACCGTTTCTTATATTCTAGGAGATCCGTAACTCCGATTGCGCTGACATTTTAACACGATTTTTTTCTTGATATAAGCTTCCTTGCACCCGAAGTAGAGCTCCAACTGACGTACGAGGTGAGCACAACCCACCACCGTGAGCCGGGCTCCCCTGGCGAGCCCTGGTGTCTTGTGAGCTGTGTGGACCACCGTTTGCGGTGATTCCCACTCCCAAAAATCAGATATATTCCAAAATAATTCACCGTAAAATTTTATTGCATTTCGACTTCGTTTGATATGGATTTTCTGTGATACAAAAAACATGCAGAAAACAGGAACTGGCTCTGGGCATTGGATCAATTGGTTAGTCCAATAAATCATATAAAAAGTTGCCAAAAATATGTGAAAGTTGTATAATATTGGCATGAAACAATCAAAAATTATAGATACGATGGAGATGTATCAGCATCCCAAGCTTAATTCATGCTCGTCCTCGAGTAGGTAAATGATGAAAAAGATAATTTTTGATGTGGAATGCTACCTGGCATAAACTTGATCATATATCTAGTCATGGCATGAATATTAAGACATAAGTGATTCAAAGCAATAGTCTATAATTTGACATAAAGACATCAATACTCAGGCATCCCAACAAACAGTCATGTATTTCAAAATATCGACGCTAAATAAAGCTATCCCTATAAAATCATATAGTCTTGTCATGCTCTATCTTCTTAACACAAAGTATTTATCATGCACAACCCTGATGACAAGCCGAGCAATTAGTTCATACTTTTTAACGCGCTTCATCTTTTTCAACCCTCACGCAATACATGAGCGCAAGCCATGAATATAGCACTATGGGTGGAATAGAGTATGATGATAGGGGTAAATATAGAGAAGACAAAAAAGTAAGAAAGTCTCACATCGACGCGGCTAACCAACGGGCTATGGAGATGCCCATCAATTCATATCAACGTGAGGAGTAGGGATTGCCATGCAACGAATGCACTAAGAGCTATAAGTGTATGAAAGCTCATCGTGAAAACTAAGTGGGTGTGCATCTAATCCTATAATGAAAATTTTCCACCAGTATATGAAAGTGACAACATAGGAGACTCTCCATATGAAAAACATGGTGCTACTTTGAAGCACAAGTGTGGTAAAGGATACTAACAATGCCCCTTCTCTCTTTGTTTATTTTTTTCTTTTTTTCTTTCTTTTTTCATTTTTTTTCTTTTTTTTCTTTTTCTCCTTTTTTTCTCTCAATGTCCGGAGCCTCATCCCGACTTGTGGGGGAATCATAGTCTCCATCATCCTTTCCTCACTGGGGCACTGCTCTAAAAATGAATAATGATGATCATCACACTTGTATTTACTTATAACTCAAAAGAAATAAAAATTACAACTCGATACCTATGAAAAGTATGACCCTATATGAGTGCCTCTGTCAATGTACCAGGATGTGTAATAATCTAGCGTAACATGTATGAAAAATGATGAACGGTGGCTGAGCCACAACTACTATGTCAGCTATATGATCATGCAAAGTAATATGACAATGAATGCTCAAGTCATCAGACGGAAGCATGGAAGTTGTATGGCAATATATCTTGGAATGGCCATGGAAAAGCCATAATAGGTAGGTATGGTGGCTATTTTGAGGAAGATATGATAAGGCTTATGTGTGATAGAGTTTATGATATCATGAGGTTTGGATGCACCTGCGAAGTTTGCACTGACTCTCGACGTGAGAATGGGCAATGCACAGTACCGTAGAGACTAGAAAATTGTGGAAAGGTAAGAGTGCGTATAATCCATGGACTCACATTAGTCATAAAGAACTCATATACTTATTGCAAAAGTTTATTAGCCCTCCAAGCAAAGTACTACTATGAATGCCCCTAGGGGGTAGATTGGTAGGAAAAGACAATCGCTCGTCCCCGACCGCCACTCATAAGGAAGACAATCAATAATAAATCATGCTCCAACTTCATAGCATAACAAGAGACTATACGTGCATGCTTCGGGAATCACAAACCGTAACACCAACATTCTTACTAACCACAACCGTTTACTAGTACCTCCCAATTATTCCATCTCTATATCGCAAAACTATTGCAAGGAATCAAACATATCATATTCGGTGATCCACAAATTTTACATAGGATTTTGTGACTAACCATGCAAATGACCAATTCCTTTTGACTCTCTAAATAGGTATAAGTGAAGCACGAGAGTTTAATTCTTTTTAAAAAAGACCATGCTCTAACAAATATAAGTGAAGCAAAAGAGCATTCTACAAACAACAGGTTTCTATGTGAAGAGAAACAGGCAATCCAAACTTCAAATGATATAAGTGAAGCACATGAAGCATTCTATAGAGCCATACTCAAACGATATAAGTGAAGTGCAATGAGCATTCTATAAATCAACCATGGTCTATCTCATACCAGCATGGTGCATAAAAAAGTGAAAAAGAACTCTTGCCTCTCCTCCTTCTCCTCATATCGAGATCTCCTCGATATTTGATCACTTCATCCACACAAAACTCAACAGAAAGCTTGGTAAGATCCGTTAGTATAATAAAGCAAATCACTACTCTAAGTATTGTTGCAAACCAATTCATATTTTGTTTTTGCATTGTAGCTACTGTAATATAACTTTTCCATGGGTTATACCACCGATAGAATCGATAGTTTCATCAAAACAAGCAAAACAATGCATCAAAAACAGAATCTGTCTTAAACAGGACAATCTTTAGCAATTTGAACATCTACTATAATTCTGGTACTACAAAAATTCTGACAATTTAGGACGAAATAAACAATTTGTGTAGCAAAATTGTGCAAAAAGTTTCAGAACCTTTTGACATTCCAGTAAAAAACAAAAATTCACGTCTACAGGATACCTCTGCAATCTACCCATCCTAAAGGAAAACCTTGGCACAATAATTTTACAATACAAAGGATTTGAACAACGGGGTAATTATTTTTGTTAAAAAGTTTCTGTAATTCAAGATTCACAAAGTTTCCATGGGCATGAACAAAGTTCAAGGCATGCTCCCTCTTCCACAGTGCTTGTCCTTCTGACTTCCACTTTTCTTTTTGTGAAGTTTTAATTTCCTCAATATTTTTTTTGTTTTTAAACTATATAAAATCACTCAACAGAAATAAATGACTCTCTGAAACTTCTGGGTTGTCTCCCTCGCAGCGCTTTCTTTAAAGTAATGGATCCACCTGTATCCCAAGCTATATCAAAGCCAATTTTAATGCAATGACGAAGTCTAACTCTCTTCCTATTCATCGGCATGTCATACAAGAACAATTCATGCACATCAAGTAAAGGCCAATACATAGCATAAGCAGTTTCTTCCAATTTTATCATGTTGGGAACATAAAGAGGCGGAGATGTAGTTCATCTCTCGTAATAATTGCAAGTAGGAGCAGCAAGCACATGCATATTATATTCATCAAAATCATCACGTTCCACGCTAAAAGGCAACCCATCAATAATCCTTAATAAGAGCAAACTATCATGTGTGGGTGCAATAGCAACAATTTCATTCTTAACATAAGGAACAATAGCAAGTTCATCTCCATAAGCATAATTTATATTGGCATCTTGGCCACAAGCATAGCAACCATCATCAATAAGGGATATTTCAAACGTATCAACGAGATCATAGCAAGTATCTTGGCATTCATCCTTCGGTAAGAACGAAGGGAAATTAAATAATATATGGGTTGAAGAGTTACTCTCATTAGAAGGTGGGCACGGGTGACAATTCCGCTCTTTCTCCTTTTGTTTTTCGCTCTCCTCCTCATCTTTTTAATACAATAAGCTCACAGTTTCATCATTTTCTTCTTCCATACACTCCTGCAAAATATTAGTCTCTTCTTGGACAACGGAGACTTTCTCAATAAATACATCAATATCGTAATTGCATTCATAATTATCATAGCAGTATATAAGGATGTCAAAAATTTCGGGTCTATAAACATCATCATCAAAAGCTTCATACTTTTCAAACAAAGATTCAATTTCATAAGCACCCTTAAAAGCAACAAATTATTCTATTCTTTCCACGTCATAGTAATCATATATACCTCTAGCATAAGAAGCTAAGGTTTCATTATCATTAAATTTGCATGAAAAGGGAAGGTGTGGAGCATTCTAGAGCAACAAGTAAAATCATATCTCAAGCATATATCCCGAGCATACCAATGCAACATATAAATTTGATCGCATAAAAGTTTCCCTTTTTGTGTCAACCGATAATCCCTAAAGTATTCACGTTGATCCAAGGTCACTCATATTATCAAGTTGAATGGTTTTCTCAGGATTATCAAAGTAGTGCATAATATCTCTCACATAACGAGCATCGAGGGTTTTAGGAGGTTCCCCATCTCCAAGAGTTGCAAGTACAACTAACTTTTTTGGTGTTTCATGTTCCATATCCATAACTAAAGATAGAGAACAACTTAGAACAAAAAATAAAAACTACTTAGTGATAAAGCAAACAACCATACACGAGAATATTCACCCCACGCCGTTGCTCCCCGCAACGGCGCTAGAAAAAGGTCTTGATAACCCACAAGTATATGGGGTCGTTTGTAGCCTCCTTCAATAAATAAGTGTCGAACCCAACAAGGAGCTAAAGGCAGAACAAATATTCCCTCAAGTTCTATCGACCACCGATACAACTCTACGCACACTTGGCGTTTGCTTTACCTAGAACAAGAATAAAACTAGAAGTACTTTGCGAGAATAAAACTATGAATAAATTGCAAGATAATAGAAGTGGATAGTTTTGTCAACAAGAAAGTCAGTTGTCCCTAGGTAATCGATAACAAGTACCGGTAATCATTCTTGCAATTTCATAAGAGGAAGAGGCATGGGCTAACATACTTTCTCTACCTGGATCATATGCCCTTATGATTGGACCCCTAGCAAGCATCCGCAACTACTAAAGATCATTAAGGTCGTGAAACCCAACCATTGCATTAAGTATCAAGTCCTCTTTATCCCATACGCAACAACTGACCTACTCGGTTTAAGCTTCTGTCACTCTCGCAACCCACCATAAGTGAATCATGAATGTATTGCAACACCCTACAGCGGGAGCCCCTCACATTTGCGCGAGATGGAGGGCACCGTAGGATAGCACCTTAAATAAAATATAAAATCATACCAACCAAGATCACGATTAACCCACTGGACAAAACAAATCTACTCAAACATCATAGGATAACCATAGATCATTGGGAAATAATTTATGGACTTGACCAGCACGTTTAAGTAGAGATTACAGAGGGGAGAAGGGGTGTTACACCGCTGCATAGAGGGGGAGATAGTTTGTGTTGACGGTAGCAAGGTTATTGATGTAGATCACCGTCACGATCCTAGCCCCGGCGACACTCCGGCGCCACCGGGAGAGAGGGGGAGAGAGCACTTCCTCTTCTTCTTCTTCCTTGTCCTTCCCCCTAGATGGGAGGAGGGTTCCCCCCTCTGGTCCATGGCCTCCATGGCGGCGGAGGGGCGGGAGCCCCTCCGAGATTGGATCTCCCTCTCTGTTCTCTTCTTTTTTCCTGGATATAAGCTTCTTTGCACCCGAAGTAGAGCACCAACCGACGCACGAGGTGATCACAACCCGCCAACGCGAGCCAGGCTCCCCTGGCGCGCCCTGGTGTCTTGTGGGCTATGTGGGCCTCAGTTTGCGGTGATTCCAACTCTCAAAAATCACATATATTCCAAAATAATTCTCCGTAAAAATTTATTGCATTTGGAATTTGTTTGCTATGGATTTTTTGCGATACAAAAAACATGCAAAAAACATGAACTGGCACTGGGCACTGGATCAATAGGTTAGTCCAATAAATCATATAATAAGTTGCCAAAAATATGTGAAAGTTGTATAATATTGGCATGAAACAATAAAAAATTATAGATACGACGGAGACTTATGACACTACATGTCGATCACGTTGATCGAAGCATCCAGAACCAAAGGATGGTAACACATAAAAGGCTATAGAGCCACTGATGGATCACTAACCATCCTGTACTAAGCATATAGGACAACAGGTAAAGTATCAATAGTAGGTTATAAAATCACGCTACGCATTAGAATAGGAGCAATCGAACATAGTAGCAAAATCTAATGCAAGCATGGGAGAGAAAGAATGAGCGATATTAGGAATGATCAAGGGGGTTTTGCTTTCCTGGAAGCTCTGCTGAAAGGGGCTGGTCGTCAGGAGTGTAGTTGAACTCAGGAGTAGCGTCGGCCTCAGGGTCTACTCGAGAAGAAGAGGGGGAAGAAACAATAATAAAAAGCAAACAAATGCATCACATTGCATGACATGACAGTATGCTATGCTAGGGGTGACCTAACGCAGTGCTAAGTGTTAGATGGGGATCAGGAAAATATCCGGGAATATATTCCCGGCTCCAGGTATTTATCGGTTAGACGATCTGGAGGGGCAGGTTCCATGTTTGCTGTGTTGGGGGCATGTAGCAGGTATGTGGATGGCGTATTCAGATTCGTCTCGTTTCTTTGATCATTTTTTATATAAACTCTTTTCATGAGAGTTACAGTTTCTTTTATATGATTTTCTGAATTTACTGAATTTAAATTAATTCAAAAATTGAACAGTAAATAACTATTTACACCCACGGTAAGCTAGCCACAAGGGATGATATGCGGGGCCCAGGGGCCTAGTTGACTTAGTCAACAGCCAAGTCAGTTGTCAACAGAGTTGACTGTTGACTTGGTCAAACTGACAGCTGGGTCCCTCGTGTCATAGACTGAGTTATTTAAACATGGTTTTAGTTTAATCTAGTTATCCTAATTAGGTGGTCAGTGTCAGTGGGCTAAACTAATTTTATATCTTATATCTTATATTTCCTAATGGGAAGCACCGACGGAGACCCCACGTTAATCCTTGAGAATAAGATTATTGTCCATTAGATATCCTTAATTTTCATTGACAGCCGATAGATTTAGATAGAGTCCATGCGTGATGTCCCACGTATGCCTCCATAGAAAAAAACCTCACTGGTTGTCAAAGGGAAATTGATGTGTCGTCCTGTCTATATGGATGATACATCCTGAATCGATGGACGTAATTTCTTCTCTCCCCTACCTTTACTTTGTTTACTCCTTCAGAATTCGCGGCCGCCTACCATGGTCGCTGGTATGCTCCTGACGGAGGATCGCCGCCGCCTACCCTGTTCTCTTGACATGCTCCTGCGCTCCTGGCTGAGGTCACCGCCGCCTCCTTCGCTGTTGTTGTTACCTCTCAAGTTGCAGCCTGCCCAAGACAAAGATGGGTCATCTGATCGCCAGGATAGATGTAGACAATCTCATCCGTCCACCATGTTCTCAAGGCTCCAGCGACCACATCCCACCTTCCATCGCCTCCTCTTCTGAAGTTTCGGCGAGGATTCTGTACGATCTTCTCTCCTGAAAGGCCTCTCCTTCTCTACAGTCCAACGATTGCTTGCTCGCACGAACTGAACGACCATACTAGCTGCATATATTTTCTACTTCACCTCACACCAGTACATACATCTCCCTGTCTCTCCCGTCCTCAAGAATTCTTTGTCAGACTATTATTACCGAAAAAGACTTTCGCCCCGCTTTATATATAAAGCAACAATCCACTACAAACCGGTACAAATGCACACCACCACAACACACACACCCAAGGTAGGATATATAGGCACTGCGGGCAGCAACACCACCCCTATCACTACAAGAGTAACCGGGGACTCCCCCGTGAACATGCCATCACGAAGAGATGAAGCCGCATACAATGAACCGCGGACTCCAAGACGGCGCCTTCAGGAAGGTTATGACACCGGAGCGCCGCCGCCACCCGATCTGTGGATCAGAGTTTACCCTGGAGCAACACGACTGGCAGTGAGAGCCGCGATGACGCCTTCAAGAATGGAACGAGCTTCGCCGCCGCCGGTCTGTCCAAAGACAGAGCAGGTTTTCACCCCAGCCAACAACTCATCGCCATCAAACGCCACACCCCGGCTACCACGCAGCCCACACGGCCATGGCCATCGGGCAGCACCAAGCCATGGGCTCTGCCCAAGAGCACCGCGCTACCACCATCAGGGCCGACGCCCAGGCATCCAAGACCTTGACACCTCCACACCCAACACCCGCCGCTGCCCCAACGAAAGAGACAAGCGGAAAGGTCCCGCCTTTCGCACCCCTGGATGGCCCCCAGCGCCGAGACCCAGAAGGCCGGCCAAAATTGGCCACCATCGACCCGTCTTGCTGCACCGGGCGCAAGACGAGCACCGTCCTGCAGCCGGGTGGGAAACGAGCATGGCCCTGCAGCGGAGCACGAGACTATCTTGGAATGATTCATTTATTCAATTGATATTTTATTATTGATATGCATGTCACTTCTTCGATTGTACTTCACAAAGCTACAGTTAACTTGACACTATAGTCCCAATGTTTATAGTTTAATGGTTGAATGAAACAACTTTATGTGGGCCATGACCATCACAACCAGGGCATTTGTGTAGTTATATAGGTCCATAAATTTGTTCTTTTACAAGTACACGTAAGTGTTCAACATCAGCTGAATAAATGTGTTTATTTAGTTAGTTCGGCGAGACAAAAAGGTATTTCTTAGTAAAATCATTTGTGCCTGATTCATTATTTCATTATGCCCATGACTCATGTCCGTCTCGACCACAATTTCACTGTAATCTCAGTTTAAATCTAGGGAAAGGTATATTTTACATCCCTTACACTAGTAGAAAACAGGACTAACGTTCGGGCCTGGCTAGCCCAAGAACCGGGACTCATGGGGGGTATTAGACCTGGTTCGTGAGCCCGGGGGGGCGGCCGGGGCCTCGTGGGCATTGGTCCCGGTTCGTGTGGAACCATTTGTCCCGGTTCAAGCCACGAACCGGGTCCAATAGTCCTCGCTCCTGGCCCACAACCATTGGTCCCGATTCGTGGCTTGAACCGGGACAAAAGGGGGGGCTTTAGTCCCGGTTCATGCAACGAATCGGGACAAATAACTTGCCTATATATACCCACCGCCGCGGCAGAGCACTCCAGAGTGCTCTGTTTTGTCAAGCCGGCGAGGGGAGGGCATTTGGGTGCTCTAGTTCGCTTCCTATGCACATGAGGTGTTCGATGAAATGCCTGAGCCACACTAGTTAATCTTTGCCCTCTCGAAACTCGACCTCCGAGCTCCATTTTCAACGAGATTTGTCTAGATTTAGCGGTCCGTCACGCCCCGTCCCCGCCCCGTCTTCACCACCGTCAATCGCCCGCGCCGATCTCATCGCCGACACCACCGTGGTGAGCCTCTTGTTCTTATCTTCTTTCTGAAAGAAAAAAATTCTGACTTCAAATAGATACTTGTCTAACTTTCTTACTTTTATTATTCCTTGTTATTATATAGTGCGATGGTTTTGGTATCCGCCCCCGTCGGGCCTCGTCCAGTCTATGATTCAGATGTGGTATATATTATCTTTTCATAACTATTTGGTTCATTTATTGTTTATGACAATTATGCCGACCAATGTGACATGGATTTTATTTATGTAGGAGGTTGTTGAACCGGAAATTCCAACTGACCCTATTGTCGAGAGGTTAAATTTAGTTAAAGAAGAAAACAATTACTTGAAGGAAAAAATAAGTAAAATTGAGGAGGAGAAGATGATATTGGAGTTGCAAAATGATGATACCATGCCAACTTGGAAACTTTTCAGAGTGCATGAATGGTGCATTTTGAACACAGATAAACAAGGGAGTTCAAATAAGTTCAAAAACAATGAAATCCCTTTGTAACAGACGAGTTTCCGTATGAAACCCTAATACTTCGAAAGAGATTGACCGTTTTGTACACGAAGTGCATCCAGTTTTTGCCGTAACCCTCTCTACTTTCTCGCACATGCTATGTCGGTGAAATGATGATACCATGCAAACTTGGAACCTTTTCAGAGTTCATTTCAAATGCTTTTCAATTTCATGGTCTTATAGCTCAGAATAATCAGTTAATGCAAGAAAAATAACAAATGAAGTCAGAAAGGGTTGTAAATTGATGATGTGGCTTTGAATGGTGCATTTTGAACACAGAAAAACAAGGGAGTTCAAATAAGTTCAAAAAAATGAAATCCCTTTGTAACAGATGAGTTTCTGTATGAAACCCTGATACTTCGAAAGAGATTGTCCATTTTGTACACGAAGTGTATCCACTTTTTTCCGTAAGCCTCTGTACTTTAATAAAATAGATAAGTAGAAACAAAAAATAATTAATAACATAAATAAAATTTATGAAACTAAAATTATCAAAGTATTTTCTGTTCAAAGCATTATAAGCAACCTCTAGTATTATTGAAACTAAAATTATATAAAATTGATGCAACTAAAATTATCAAAGTATTTTCTGTTCAAAATCATTAAAAGCAAAAAGAATTTCCATAAAGAACTTTTTTTGTTAGAAACTTTAATACAAAAAAGAATTATCATAAAATAAAATTAATAAGTAATTATAAACAAAATAAAATAAAATAAATAAGTATTTTGTTGTAAGTAGAAACAAAACAAAATAAATAAAGCAAAAAATAAAACAAAAAAAACTTGGAAAAAATAAAAAATTTGCCACCAACTAGGCCACCACGGCCTGAATACGACTAGAAACCCATCCATGGGCCAGGATTCAGGCCCGCAGAAGGCCCAGAAGGCCCATCAGGCATAGTAGTAGCAAGTAGGCTCGTAAGCCTGGAATGGAGAGGAGCTCGAGAGGGGTGCAGCAGTGGGGCTTATAAGCGACTGCACGCCCCTCTCAACTAGCGAGGTGGGACTAAACTTTGGCCGCGACGCGGGCAGCACAGGGGCCTTTGGTCCAGGTTGGTGGCACCAAACGGGACAAAAAGGGGGTGCATTGGTACCGGTTCGTGGCACCAACCAGTACCAATGCCCACCCTTTAGTCCCGATTGGTGCCACCAACCGGGACTAATGCACCCTTTAGTCCCGGTTCGTGGCACCAACCGGGACTAAAGGCCTCGCTATATAAGTTCACACTTAGGAATTTTCCACTCTCATCTCGTAGTTGCCGCCCCCGACGCCGCCGACGACATCGATGCCGCCAGGCTGCCCCGATGCCACCCGTCGCCGCCGTCGCCGTCGCCATCGCCCGCGCCCTCGCCGTTGCCCGCGCCCTCGCCGTCGCCCGCTCCCCTGCCCCGACGCACGCCGCCCCAGCCCGCCCCCGTCGTCTCCGTCATCGTCGCCCCCTACCCCGCCCCCGTCGTCGTTGTCGCCCGCT
>LT934124.1:719256191-719322042 GCA_900231445.1 Triticum turgidum subsp. durum | reverse complement strand
CGCCCCCTACCCCGCCCCCGTCGTCGCCGTCGCCCCCGCCATCGCCGTCGCCGTCCTCCTCACTTGGTCCGGCCGGCGCATCATTTTTTCATTTATATATATGCTTATTTGCTTTCATATGTATATGCTTGTTTTTATATATATATGATATATATGCTTGTTATCATAATTGTTTTTGTTCATATATATATGATGATTTTTTTATAGAATATGATGTTTTTTTCATAGATGATCACATATATATATGATGTATGCATGGATGTGGATGAAATATATGATATTTTTTGTTCATAGAACATGATGTTTTTTTATTCATAGTTTTTTTGTTCATGAGAGAGGCGGGGACGTTGGGGGATCATAGATGTAATTTTTTCAGAATTTTCTATCGTGCATAGACCGATTTTAGACCACGGGATAGGAAAAAAGAAAATAAAAGAAGAGGAAGAAGAAGAAGAGGAGAGGAAGAAGAGGAGAAATAAATAAGAAGAGGAAAAAAGAAGAAAAAGAAGAGGAGAAGAAGAAAGGAATAGAGGAGAAAGAAGAAAAAAATAGAAATTTTCTATTTTTTTCTTATTGTGATTAGCTAGCTAGTTCTACGTTTGCCACTAATATATATCCATCTGTCATGTTTGAATAATAATTGACATGTTGTAAATATTTGCAGAAACTAGGGAGCACCCCCGAGACGAAGCAACAGAAGCGATGTTGGGGGACATAATCGCACAAGGAAGTGGTGCCGTTGCGTCGTTTCTCAACGACACCGATGGTCAGGAAGGAGACCCAATGGAGGTGCAAGAAGAGGGCTATGTTCATGATGGCTCCGGTGACCCAATGGAGGTACAAAAAGGAGACCGTGATGACGGCTCCGGTGACCGAACCGAGTCTGGCCAGGTAGATATATATTAGTTAACCCCATGCTGACTAGTTAATTGATGCATTCATTGTTTTCATATGTACACATATTAATTAACTCTCATCTTTCTTCTTTTCTCTAGCCCTCCGGATCGAGCTCAACTTCGGTAAATAAACGAGCTCAGATGAAAGGTTTGAGATCACAACAATCACGCGCGATGGCAAGCCGATTGAATCCGTCAGGACAAGGGATGCATTTCGTGCTCAGTGCGGGGTTCTTGTTAGGAACAAGACCCCGATCACTATCCAGCAATGATTAAAGCCTAAGAATGAAGACCCTGAGGTGTCTTATGTCTCCGATATGCAGAAAGAAGATCGTTGGACAACGCTTAAGGCAAATTTTACCCTACCGCCAGAGGAGGATCCGGAGAAGCCAGTTAAAGAGCAATTGATCAAGTCTCATGCTCTTAAGAAGATGGCAGAACTATTCAGGAGGTGGAAGAATGAGTTGAAAATGTTTGTCGACAGAGAAAGGACACCAGAATTCATCGGAAAGTATGAGAAGATTAGAGATCAATGGCCCGCATTTGTGGCCCACAAGACATCAGAAAAGAGTAAGAAGATGTCAGTGACAAACAAGAGTAATGCTGCGAAGAAGAAGCATCACCATCGCACGGGGTCAGGTGGTTACCTCAAAGCCCGACCTTTGTGGGACAAGGCTGAGAATGACCTGATTGCTAAAGGGGTCGAACCAGAGACATTGAACTGGCCAGACCATTGCCGAACTTGGTTCTTTGGGGTTGGCGGAACCTTGGACCCTGTAATAGGGAAGTGCGTTTGGACGGAAGATCAACTGCGAATACCCGTCACAAGGCTTCAGGAGTATATCGAGGAAGCGCAGCAAGGGACGTTCGTCCAAGGCAGAGAGAAGGACGAGCTCACAATGGCCCTCGAGAATCCTGAGCACCCTGGACGGACACGAGGCACGCCAGGCTCAATTCCGTGGAAAGCTGGCTTTCCGAACGCAGGGGGTTACAAAACCCAGGAGAGGAGGAAGAAAGTGGAGCATAGTTAACTACAGGCGCTGCACGAAAGGGTACAAGGGCTAGAGGAACGAGAAGCAGATCACAGCAAACGACCTACCGAATCTTTCCCTGAAGCTACCCCGCCATCTCAGCGGAGAAGCAGCATGGCTTCCACCGAGCAGACTCAGCAGCTGAAGCCTGTCTTCACGGCTCATGCTAGCTACCCCGTGGATGCTATCACGGAGTCTCAACATTGCCACCTTATGACGCGATGGATGACATTGAAAGTCAAGGCGGGTGTTGGCTCTGTTATACCTAATGAACCTGGCACAACCTACCATGGCTAGCCGATTCCAGAAGGATATGCTAGGGTGATGGTGGATCAAATAACAGACGGATTTGAGGACCTTCAGCTTGACCACCCTACGGGTGAAGGGGAGATTCGGCTGGGTTCTTCTCTGAAGACTCCATGCCTATGGCGGAAGGAGCTCATCAACCATCCGAACCGGACGCCTCCGCCTCCTCCTCCTCCTCCGGCGAGTCAGGGCACACTGCCTCCTCCTCCACCTCCTCCGGTGAGTGATCAGGGCACTCATCCTCCTTCTGCGGCGCGTAGCGGCACTCCTCCTCCTTCTCCGCCTCGTCAACAAGGGCGGAAGAGAACCGCCACCGCTCCAGCTGCTCTAGTGCATCGTCCTTATCCTCCGCCTCGCAACAAAGGAAAGACAGCCGCAGCCGCTCCGTCTGCTCCAGCGTCTAGCACTATAGCCAGAGGCAGGCAATACAGATACGGTCCTTCTCTAAAGACTCCAGAGAAGTTACTATACGAGAGGAGCTAGGAGGAAAACGCGAAGATCGTGAAAGCCGAAGTGACCAACTTCTTTGAAGGGGTCAAAGCAAAGAAAAATCCATCTCCGGAGGAGAAGATAGATCCAGTAAAAGCGAAGCGTACTCTGGCGTCCCTGACGAAACCACCAAAGTCTCCGATGAAAGACAACTATGAGCGCATTCTTACAAAGTCATTTATCAAAGCGGAGCGGTCGGGAAGTACTATCAGTGGTCAAAGGATAGCAGAACGATAAGCTGGGAAAAAAGTTGCCCAGCTCGGCGAACAAGCGAACCAATCGTTGCTCCCGCTCCAGGAGTCTAGCGTCGTCGCAAATCATCCGGGCGGGATGGTGCCCGGTTATAACGATCTTGGAGATTACCTGCCCGACGATGCACATTTTGATTTCTTGGAGGTGGACGAACACAGATATGTGTACGGGAAGCCTCTCGTCAAAGATGAAAAATCTCTAACAATGATGATGTGAAGATTCCATGATTGGTATATGAAAACCTGAAGAGAGTCTGAGGGGAGGAATATTTTGACGCTCAGAGTTAAAGAGGAGCATGACCTCATTGGAATTGAACTGTTGAATGTTCCATTTGAGGAGTTCTTCGAATTTTTCAATCTAAAGGCCCTCGATAAGTTAATGATCACTTGCTACTGCCTGTAAGTAGTACTACTTCTGTCATTAAGTCTCTATATATAGGTCAGCTCTTTCATTTCATGTATTTTTAATTATTCTCACTATATTATGTAGATTGAAGATCGCCGAATTGAAGAAAAGACAAATCGGTGATATTGGGTTCATTAACACAAATCTCATAGATCCATATATGGTTAAATTTCAGGCCAAAGATACCAAGGCCAAGCTGCTACAATCGTTTATATTAAATCAAAACAAAGCTATAATACTCTTCCCTTACGAATACGGGTGAGTGTTACTGTCTTCTGTATATTCGGTTTCCCTTATTAGTCGAGGTTATAGTAATGTAATTGATGAGTTGTGCATGCATGCACAGCTTCCACTATATTCTCCTAGAGATTAAGCTTGGGCGGGGACTAGTAACCGTCTTAGACTCGAGACGAAAAGATCCCAAGAAGTACGCGGACATGACTAAAATTCTAGAGAAGTAAGTTAAATCGATCATTATCGCACCATATCGGCAACTTCAATTTGTTCATTTCCTGATATCAAGTAATTGTTTTCTTTGTTTGGCAGGGTTTGGAGTAAATTCACCTCAAAAACTCTGGGACTGCCGAAGAAGCTGCAATTTAGACACCTGAAAGTAAGTACTATAGTAGCATATATGTTCCACGCATCTCCTAGTAATTCAAGCGCTAGTTTCATCAATACCATTTAGCATGATTGCTAATTATCAGTTTGATTGACCTCTATTTCTTGTAAAGTGGTTTTGGCGGGAAGAAGGGACTAATTACTGTGGATACTACATTTGCGAGTCCATCCGCCATACGACCTATGAGCGGGGCTACTCCGACAAACAATATGAAGTGCGTAAATAATTATATTCGCAATTTTATTTTATTACCCTCATTTGTGTTCAGTTTCATTTATTCATATATATGTATTGACCCCCTTCTTCAAATTAGATATTTCGGATGCGGGATGAACTCCTACCACCAGATCGTATGCGAGGAATTCAAGAGGAATTGGCGGCATTTTTTTTGACCACGTGATCGCTAAAGACGGAGAATACCATGTGGACCCTGATGCTTTCAATTTTCATTAGGAGATTATATTGTAAAAGATACTTATATTGTACATATGTAGCCAGTAGCGTCGGATAGATATACGAGAACTTGTTGTTCGACCAATCTCTCAGAGAAGGAGAGGTGGTCGATATCACTTCTCTTTGTATGCATCTGTTCATGACGATCTTCTGTTTCCTTCATTTGCTTAACTAGCTAGCGTTTCTAGTCCTCTCTATACATATAGTACGTAGCATCGACCAATCACGGAGATAAGAGAGGACACTTCTCTCTATTAATTAGCTAGCTAACACAATATATGAAACACCTAAATTAACCCCCCAAAACCCCCAAACCCTCCCCCCTTTCAAAAAAAAACAAAAACCCCAGCACCTGAGATGCTGACGCGTGGATGCTTATTGGTCCCGGTTGGTGCCACCAACCGGGACCAAAGGGCCTCCTGCCTGGGCTCGCCGCACCGGCCACGTGGAGGCCCATCTGTCCCGGTTTATGCAAGAACCGGGACTAAAGGTTTAGGGCATTAGTACCGACACTTTAGTCCTGGTTCAAAAACCGGGACAAATGGCCCTCACGAACTGGGACAATAGGTCCTTTTTCTACTAGTGTTAATTCTCTCGAAAATATAGAAAGGTCCTTCATCTTTGGAACCAGCAAACGTTAGTCCCTGAACTTTTCAAACCGGATTAGTTTAGTCCCTGAAACTCAACAAGAGCGGTTTTGTGCTGACTTGGCATGGTCTTGACCAGTCTTCGCCCACATGGCTATCTTCTTCCTCCCTGTTGAAAGGGAAACGAGAGACAATCGAGAGAGCCTTGGCACAGATGTAAAAGTGAATCATTCTCATTATTGATGATGGGATTACACATATATATAGCCCCCGAAGGGGTACGACCGAAGGGATGTGAGGCAACCGCCTCAGTTAGGAAAAGCAGGGATTAATAGGATTAATTAAATCCTAACACTCCCCCTAATCCATGCTTGTTAGTGTAAGTATCATCATCTTGAAAATGCTCCTCCAAAAACCCTGTGGGAAAAATATGAGGAGATAGGTGTTTGATATGTTGCTAAAACTCCTTCAAACCCAGTGGGAAAATAAGAAGAAAATAATGCAACATATAATGGTTATTGTCTCTTTTAACTCAATACGAGAAAACCCATAGAGTTTAGAGGACAATAAATATGTCGTATATACTTTCTTAAAAAACCCGGTGGGAAAAACAGAAAGTACGACATATGATCTCATGTTGATATTACCTCATTAAAAACCTTTATGAGAACCTGTAAAGTAAACTCATGAAGGGAAAAGGAGTATAATATGATGCATCAAACATGAACAATTCAGGAAGATACTCCCCCTGATTCTTGCAAAAATTCGAAGCCGTCAGATGCCAAAACATAGAAGTTGGTAGAGACCCGCTGAACAAATCAATCGCATGATTTGACTTGCAAGATATGCAATATAGTGATATTGCTTATTATGTAACCGGTTTGCATCTGAGCAACACAAGAACCATTATCGTTGAGATAATGGTTGGTGAATGTAGCCATGAGGTATGATTTGAAGACTCTTCATGAGAGGGCTACCACATCTAGTAGGAACACTAAACTTGTCTATGATCTGATAGTGGGGATCTGATCAATGTATCCAATGATATTGGTGTTCAGATTTCTCTAAAACTGAAAAACCAGGACAAGATGTTTCATGCCTTGGAGATATCGAAAGATATTCTTGAGTACCAGCCAATTGTGTTTGGTGGATCCAATGACATTATGGAACGTTGAGTCCCAATATCTCATTTCCATCATCTCTTGGTCTAATAGATCTTTCTCTAAGTCTAGAGAATGAACTACCATAAGAGTTATGGATAGATAAGATTTGTCCACAATGAATTTCTCCAATATATTTGGATATAGACAACATAGTATACCACAATGTATGAATGAAGGTGCTCAAGTTGTAGTAACGAGCGGTATTTTGGTTTACCCAAATCCTTCATTTTAAAGTCCGTCACTTAGATGATTACATGTGTCGTCATTGTAGACACACAACACATGGATAATCATCATTGTAGGAGTAATCCCTGTGTATAAGGATCTCACTACGTCGGTTGTACCATATGTAACGACAACAATAAGCCATATGGTGGCTTACCGATTTTACACAATGTATGTTGCATTTTGTATTTCGATTCAGAATTGAGATTCCATCGAAAATCAATCATATATGTCTGAATCTAGTGATCCACATGGATATGTGATCACTACATCTATCAACTGCAGAAATATATGATTTTTGAACTGCCAATGATATAAGTTATCGGAATGAGATTCCACCTGTGGAGAATAGTTAGGTATCTGCGTAAACCCTAGTGCTACAATACTTGCTCTTTGTTTTACCACCTCGTTGTTCTCAATTCTGTTTCCAGAAGAAAACGGGTGTAGATATTGCTTATGAATACCTTCCCATTATTGAGCAAGATCCTTTCTACCTAGATTATACCCTTTGCTTGAGTTCAGTCCGAGTGTTGTTCACACTTTGCCATGGCCATGGTCTTTGGATCTGAATCATTTGTAAGGTTTTGCAATATAGTTGAGAAATGTATGTCGACAATTGTAGACTTCCGGTTATATGATTCTCCAGTATCTATATATCAATAATAATTGATGAAAATATCGTTACCCGTAGTGACATCTCGTGATTTCCCAATGCGATTGAGTCGGGTATTCCGATGTCCCGGTCATTGTGTGCACTATGACCTGGGTTGGTGGAGGTTTCCCATCCACTGGCTGTATACTACCCATTAGGTGTCTGCCGACGTGAAGTTGACTTGCATTTACTGATTCACAGGCCTTGATATCCTTGCTTGCGAGAAGCTGAATCCTGATGTACTATTGCCGTACTTCTCCCCCTGTTGCTTTGAACGGGGAGTTGAGTGGTTTTAGTTGGTACCTCCACTCTTTCCGGCATATTTTTCAGGATTGTAGGATTGCATGACACCTTTATAGTCAGTAAATGAATCTGGCAGGTTATTTGCAATGTGTTGCAAATCTTCTGAACGCATGGTTCCGATCTTTGAGTATGTGGATTTGAAGCAGAAATTTGTTGAACATTCCACTAATTTCCTGGCATTCTTTATGGTACCTGAAATCTCCCCCTAATGCCTGGAAATGTTCCTCATTGAATTAGCATTATACTGGCCTTGAATAACTCCCCATGCGAGGGGCTTGAGGTATTGACGGAAATACAATTATTCCTCACATAGATCCCAACTATATGTTGAGGGGCCACTGATGTATGCCGGGTGGTGAAATAGGTATGCAACCGAATTGCCGCAGATAGAAAATACTTGGTAGATTTCCACGTATGAAAGACAGGGGGGAATAATATTATGCAGTTTGGTCATGAGCATTGTGAAACTACATGACTCCAACGTAAAGTTGGTAAGTTGCAATTCCAAAAAAAAGATAATGCAATGAGCTTAACTCCTTGGATATGATTCTACCAAACCATTTTGAGTCTAGACATTAGGACAAATTGCTAAACTTCAATCCAAAGGCCATAGAGAATGCCTTCGAGGAGAATTCTGCAATGTTATCCATTCGATTTGCTTGAAATTGATGTCAAGATAATGAGCCAATGTTTTCGTGTGAATAAAGCATACACTTAATACCATCATGTAGATATATCTTTTAGAACCATGGAATATCTGAATAGTCTAGTCAATGGATGGGAAGAGCCACTTACCTCAACTTGATGCATTCAAGGAGTCTGAGTGGTTCAGCGTAGACTTTAAGGCGTGCGAGCCTAAAAATTAGCTTCCTGTGTGACTTATACTGCACATAAAATCCAAATGGTGTTAGAACTTAGCATCATAATAATCATAAACTATTGGAATTACTGATAGTTTCGGTTTCAACCCAATGTCTCGATGACCAAGGTGAGTATGCCAAGTTTTTCATGTACAAGACATTTGGGAAAACTATCTCGTACACAACATGTGCTACGGGTTGTGTCGTATGTGTAGTACAATCCAGATGATACATATAGAATGTGCTTGCCATATCCGTTGCATATGGTAAATAGAAGTTATTTCTCTTTGTTGTCATCATAAGTTTTGATATGAAAACTATTTTGACGGATACCTCCATAGTTTAGTAGGGTACGAGTTAAACCTGGGAAGCGATAAAGCATCCCGACGTTACTCGAGTACCCACAGGGATAGTAAATATGACTCGAGTTGAGACAACAAGTACCTCATCGCGTCTAGCGATTTAAATACCTCCTTTCTCTCAATGAGAGTGGAAACATTGGACTTCCCCGAATATAAAGTTTGTGGTGCATATGTCCACAAGGCACATATCATTTTTCATCGGATTGACTCCCGTAGAAATCTATATATAGACATGAAGATTCTCAATGTGAAAATCACTGTCAGATATATAGAATACATACAAATGTATTTGTATGAAAATGCTGATACCGTATATTGTGATATACAATGTATGATGACAACAATAATCAAGTTCTTATTAGAACATCATAAATGAACATAAATAAATAGATCACTAAGGAGACTAAGGGACTAAATGTATAGTCTCCAAACATGTCGGTTAATGCATATTTAGCCATCATGCTCTCCATGCTCATAGGGTCTCGTGACAGCTTGATGGTGTCAGATTGAGGGTTTGAAGTAAGTTTCAAACCATTACCCTTGAGGTCCTCTGCATCCCGGTGGCGTGGCTTGGATTGCACGCGCTATCCCATGGGCTGCAAGACTGATCTTGATATCCATGACCCGCTTAATTAAGTTGTTTTCATTGAGGAAAATTGCCTCAAATTGTTAGCCATCGATTACTTATAGGGGCAAGCCAGAGATAATTAATTTACAAGAAGTAAACTAAAAACCATCATGGTTTTGTAATAAGAATGCAAAAAATTTGACTCAAGTGTATAACTTGAAAATGCTCAACCTCAATTGTGGGAACATAAACACATCGAAGATCATACAGATCCCACAGTTATAGAGATAGTCTACACATCATACTCAACGGAAATACACTACTATTATAATGAATAGTAATGATGTTGTAAACTTGATGTTCAAGTGTAAAACTTGAATTTTATGGACCCCACATTAAACGAGATGATCTTGTATCAAGTTGCAAGATAATTCAGCGAGGTGAATTAGAATTTTGCGAGAGAAAATTAATCTCAATCGCATTGATATTGTTTTGCGAGAAAAAAAAATTCTCAATCGCAAATCAATATTGTTGTGCGAGAAAACTTGATCTCAATCGCAAAACAATGTCGTTGTACAGTAAATCCTCGATGGGAAAACTGAAAAACAACCAAGAAATAAGGCTGCATCGGCTTTCTCTGTGTGTGGTTACGAAAAGATTCGTTTTGGCTGTGTACACCACTACACCGCCGTTGCGTGAGAACGGGATCGAGTCGCCGGCAAGGGATGATGGGGGCGAGCCACGCTGCCGCTACGGGAGGGGCTCCCCGAGCCGGGCCGCCCTCCGCCACATCCAGCACCATAGGCTGCACGCCTTGGGTGGCCGCGCCGTTGCCGAGAGTCGACGAGGCTACACTGCCGTCGGAAGTTGTGCAACCGGAAGGACGGGCCACGCGGAGGCGACGCCTGTGGCCGCGATGCGGGCGCTGCCGCCTGTCCCGGGGGGAGGCCTCGTTGTGGGAGTCCGCCTCGATCCAGACGGGCTGAGGCGACGCCGCAGGCTACGGGATAGTCGTGGCTGCAACAGCGTGTAGGCCTCGTGCCGAGCCAGCCGGAGCATGGGAGGGCGCGGCCCGCTATGGCTGGGGCGAGGGCGCAAGGCGCAACACCGTGGTGGTGGGCGCTGCACCGCTGCCGCTGATGCGGCTCGTCGCCGGGAGGAGGAGGGATGGGGTTGATCCGTTGAGGCCTACCGTGCGTGCTACGTGTCTTCTTGGTAACTGCTTCCTTGAAATCGATCGGCAATTGCCGATCTGATCTCCATGGCTTTTGTGCCGACGAGCACCATCGAGAGGCATGTCCTCTATTCCTTTGTAGGCCAAATCGCTCGATTGAATTTGCGCCACGCGCCGGAGGGTGTAGGCGTGTAGCCGGCCGCTGGTTTCCGCGTTGTCCTCTGCCAGCGCCGTGGAGGAACCGAGCCGGCCTCTTGGGAATCGGCTGTGGCTGATGCCGCCGTTTGCCACGCCCGAGGGCGTCGCCGCCACAGCCACCATGGCCGCTCATGGTCCGCCCGCGCTGGAAGGCTGGATGGCGTTGTCCTTCTCCTTGTTCCAAATCGATGCATGGGGAATCAACAACAAAGAGGATTAGTAATGTTTGTTTAATCAAACTAGGAACAAGACAAAATGGAGCGCAGCATGCACTGATCCATCAAGATCATCGGTTCGTGTAGATGGATCGATTCCGTCCTTGAAAACTTCGAAGTTTTTGGCCGATCGCTTGTTGCCGGAGAGCAAGTGACTGATAACGTATTGAAAGGGAAACGAGAGACAATCGAGAGAGCCTTGGCACAGAGGTAAAAGTGAATCATTCTCATTATCGATGATGGGATTACGCATATATATATATATATATATATATATATATATATATATATATATATATATATGTATGTATGTAGTGAAACCAACATAGTCCTTTTTCTTGGATGGACTCCGTAAACCTTGACTAATCTTATGAGTAAAGTATCAATATATTTAAAGTCCCCATACATATGAAACAACATTATTTCCCTTCTAAATCACTCTAATTTTCTTCTTCCTTCAACCAAACTCGACCTGTCCATATCCCTCGGGTAATGGTAATCTTGTAAAATACTTCCTCGTACACATGGTGGGGGCATATATCTAAGTGTACTTTTAGGATCCTCGTACGCATGATGCAACATTATCCATTTTTTTAGCAGTATACATCTCTTCTCTTCTTCCTTTCCTTCTCATTCTTCTTTCTCCATATGAAATAGTACAAACAGAATCAAGCCACCACTAAATATGGCTCTGTTGTAAAAACAGAAAATGACTCTTTCACGTTGTTGTGCACTCACGTGAATCCAACCATAGTAAAATCATAAATAATTCCTAGTTTTAAAACATTATAGGTAAAAGGGACAAAAAAATGTATCACACTCTCACTTTGGTACAATGGTAAATCCTATTTTCATACTTCTCTATTACTCTATGTAAACCGACACTCAACCAGAAAGATACGTCCCACGTTTAGTGACATGATATTTCAATGATTATATTGGTTGAAAATAAATTTTCAATATCAAAAAGCCGAACATTCAATGTCAATAAATCTGTGTGTGTGCGCGCGTGTGTGTGCGCGCGCGCCAAGTGTTGATACTACACCTTTTGGAGAAACAGGTCTGTGGACTTCCAACAATTGCCTAAAAATGGAGAATCTGAAAGTTAAATCTGCCATGGTACTTAGGAACTAGTGAAATATCACATAAATAAATTCCGCAACTGAAAATGCTTAGGGGGAGATGACCATCAATTGGTTTCTAATAGAAATCAGAAGTACATGACTACTTAGATTTGCATTCAGAGATCTTACTCAGTTATGACTTATGATAGTCAATTGGTTTCTATAACCGTTACCAAGTCAACGCCTCAGCAGATTGTTTGTGTCCCTTCACCCTTGTAGCCTTGCGCCTGCATCCCAATCAAACATCGCCCAATCTATTTGGTACAGCAAGTGCACGTCTCATCTCATTCGTGACTGTTATCCAGCGACGCATCATAAGCTCACCCGTCTGCCACACTACACCCAATCCCAGATGCAAACTTCTGATTCCCATTCTTCTCGTCAGTCGGTCCATGTGTACAAACAGCGGTCACGCGCTACCGACTCTCCTCCTACGAGATGGCTGCAACCAAGTAGCATTTGGGCGGGGAAGAAGACCGGTAGGTTTGACTGTTTGCGGAGCTTTGCTTCTCCACTCTTGGGCATTCCCTTGCCTTTACATGCAAAAGAAAATCAAAATCCCCAAATCCTCCTTTCATTTTGCACAGGACGCTGCCTCAGTATCTGATTTCCCACGAGGCCGACTTCCTCACGAGTTCCCTCAGCTCAGATCTCGACTGCCACCAACCAGTAGCACCGCCCGCTCTACGCTTGCATCGTCCTCGCACACATCGCTATCTCCCACGCGGGCCTCTTCTCCACCATCATCTCTGACGACTCCGCCCATAGGACTGCCTCCCAGAGAGACAAGATTTGAGAGAGAGAAAAGGAAAGGAGAAGGGAGAAGAAGAGAGATAGGGCGCGCGGGAGTGGTTACTGGACGAAGGCTGGAGGTCGGCAGCGGTGGCGCGGGATGCCGGCGTGAGGAGCAGGCCAGAGGAGAAAGCCGTGAGGGAGAATACCGGTGCGGGGGAAAGAAAATCGGGTGGGTCGTATGAGAGGACGGGGGAAACAAAATCGGGTGGTGAGGGGGTCGTACGACAGGCTCGACGAAGCGGGGACGTAAGAGGGGAAACGGAACACTACGTTTTTTTAGATAGTAGAAATAGCCCCCGAAGAGGTACGACCGAAGGGATGCGAGGCAACAGCCTCAGTTAGGAAAATCAGGGATTAATAGGATTAATTAAATCATAACACTCCTCATTTTAGGGATAAGTATATTTTTCGTCCCTCAACTATATCCAAAGTATAGAAATGGTCCCTTAACTTCAAAACCAGTAAAACGTAGTCACTCAACTTCTCAAACCGGATAATTTTAGTCCCTGATACCGCTTTAGATGGTTTTACTGATGAGATGCATGGTTTTGTGTTAGACTGTATTTACATGTGTATATTGTAACGTTGTATACCACCTCATTATATATATACGTGATAGGCCACCCCTAAACGGTTGTGCCGGTTCCCCCCAAAGCCTATTGTCTTACATGGTATCACGCTAGGTTACGTCCGCTTCCGCCTAAAAACCCTAAACCGCCGCCGCCGCCGCCGCCGCCGTCGCGCCCGCCGTCGCCGTCGCCCGACTGCTATGACGTCCGCCGCTGCGTCCGGCTCCACCGCCACCGGTTTTCTGCCGGCCTCCCTCGCGGCACTTCTCTCGAGGCCGCTGGATGCCGCCTCCCTTCAGGCGCTGATCGGGACACGGAGCGTCGGCTCCCTCTTCGCGCTCCCGCCGGCTGCTACTTCGCCCGGGCAGGCGCTTGTGGCCCACACCGCCGCCGCCCCGTCAACCGCGGTTGTCGCGCCCTCGGCCACTGCGCCGCTGGTGGCGGAGGACGTCGCGCTGGCAGGCTTCGCGGCGTCAACCGCGGCCATCGCGCCCTCTGTCACCGCGCCGGCTGCCCCTCTGACTGTCTCCACGGTGGTCTCACCTCAGCCAGTCTCCTCGATGGGATCGCAGCCGCCGCCGCCGTTTCACTTCGGCCATCTCATCACCATCAAGTTGTCGTCAGACAATTACATCTTCTGGCGCGCGCAGGTTCTTCCGCTTCTTGGGAGTCACTATCTGCTTGGCTATGTCGACGGCTCTCTCCCTTGCCCTCCTGCGCTGGTTGACAGCGTGCACGGTCCGGTCTATAATCCGGCTCACCGTGTCTGGACAGGGCAGGATCAGGCGAACCTCTCCTCCATCCAGGGGTCGCTCTCTCCGGCCGTTGCTGGGCTTGTTGTCTTCGCCAAGACGTCCCACGAGGCATGGACTATTCTTGAGCGCTCGTTTGCGGCACAGTCGCAGGCTCGTGTATCTGGGCCCCGTCGCCAACTTGGGGAGTGTCAGAAGCTTGACTCCACCGCCACTGAGTTCTACAACAAAGTCAAGAGTCTCGCCGACACGCTGGCCTCCATATGACAGCCCCTCACCGACTCCGAGTTCAACTCGTTTATTGTCAATGGTCTTGATGAGGAGTATGACGCCCTAGTCGAGATCATCAATGAGAGGGGCAACTCCACGCCCATGCCAGCACACGAGGTCTTTTCACGCCTCCTGCTTACTGAGCAACGAGTCGAGACGCGCCGATCCAGGGGCAACGGCGCCCTCTCGGCAAACGCCGCCACCAAGGGTGGTCGCTCCTCTGCTTCATCCAGGGCTCCTTCGGGGCAGTCACCACCACCCGCCTCGGCCCCTCCTCCTACTGCGACGCTACCAGGGGCTGGCGGTCCACGTGTGTGCCAGCTTTGTGGTCGCGATGGGCACTGGGCCTCGAAGTGTCACAAGCGCTTCCAGCGGGGTTTTCTTGGTCTCGGCAATGACGGGAAGGATACACGCAACTTTGCTCGTCAGGTCGCCATGGCTGATCGTCCGCCGCCGCAGAAGCCACAGGGACACATTCAGTCCTACTCCATTGATCCCCACTGGTACATGGACTCTGGGGCGACAGAGCACCTGACCAGTGAGATGGGGAAGCTTCACACTCGTGAACCCTACCATGGCTCCGACAAGATCCACACCGCCAATGGAGCAGGTATGCACATCTCTCATATTGGTCAAGCATCACTTCTCACTAGACATGCCAATAGGAGTCTTCAACTTCGCAATGTTCTTCGAGTTCCATCTGTGACACGTAATCTTCTTTCAGTTCCTAAACTCACTCGTGATAATAATGTGCTTTGCGAATTTCATCCTTTTGATCTTTTTATTAAGGATCGGGGCACGAGGGACATTCTTCTTAGTGGGCGGCTCTGCCAAGGTCTCTATCGTCTGGACCATCCTGGCGTCGCTCGCGTCTTTAGTGGAGTTCGGGTATCTCCGTCACAGTGGCATGCTCGTCTTGGTCACCCGGCCACACCTATTGTCCGGCATGTTTTGCGTCGTCATGAGCTTCCTAGTGTGTCTAGTAATAAAGATGTAGCAGTGTGTGATGCTTGTCAGCAGGGGAAGAGTCATCAACTTCCCTTTTCGAAGTCCAGTCGTGAGGTGAAACATCCTTTAGAACTTGTGTTTTCAGATGTATGGGGTCCTGCTCAGACTTCTGTTAGTGGTCATAATTACTATATCAGTTTTGTTGATGCTTACAGCCGCTTTACCTGGCTTTATCTTATCAAACGTAAATCTGATGTGTTTGGCATTTTTGTTCAGTTCCAAAAACATGTTGAACGCCTTCTCAATCACAAAATTGTTCATGTTCAGTCGGACTGGGGTGGCGAGTATCGCAACCTCAACTCCTTCTTTCAGTCGCTAGGGATCACTCACCGTTTAGCATGTCCACATACACATCAGCAGAATGGTTCAGTAGAACGTAAGCATCGTCACATTGTTGAAGCTGGTCTGACTCTTTTGGCCCATGCATCTGTTCCGTTTCGTTTTTGGAGTGATGCTTTCACCACTGCATGTTTTCTCATCAATCGTACTCCCACTCGTGTTTTGAATATGAAGACTCCCATTAAAGTTCTCCTTAATGAACAACCGGACTACACCATTTTCAAGGTGTTTGGGTGTGCTTGCTGGCCCCATCTCCGTCCATATAACAAGCGTAAGCTCGAGTTTCGTTCCAAGAAGTGTGTTTTTCTTGGTTATAGCTCTCTTCATAAAGGATACAAATGTCTTCATGTGCCCACTAATCGTGTCTACATCTCTCGGGATGTTGTGTTTGATGAGCATGTTTTTCCCTTTGCCAAACTCCCTGTGTCCACTACCGAGCCACCTGTCATGCATTCATCCTCTGTTGCTTCTGACCAATTTGATGATGTTGCATATTCTCCTCTATTGTTGCCTAACCATGGTGCAGGCACTGGTCGTGGGGCTCGTTTGGAGATTCTGGAAGTGCCATCTTCCTCTTCGTCGCCATCGCCTTCATCCTCGGCACCTTCTGTTGTGCATGAGGAGCAGATGGCGCCCCTGCATGGCCTCGGTTTCCGTGCTCATGCACGGCCGATCGACGCCCTGGCCCGGTCGCCTCTGGCTTCTGGGCTGCCTTCGCCATCGTCGCGCCCTGCAATCCTGCCGACCGGGCCGGCCTCCTCGGTCCCCGTCTCGCCCAGGGCGTCGGGGCAGTCATCACCAGGCCTGGCCTCGCCCGCCCCTGCCTCGCCCAGGGTGTCTGGGCCCTTCTCACCAGGGCCGGCCTCGCCTGCTCTCGCCTCGCCAAGGCCGTCTGGGCCGGTGTCACCGGAGCTGGCCTCGCCCACTCTCGGTTCGCCCATGGCCTCTGAGCCCCTGTCGTCGGGCCAGTCTTCGCCATGCAGCCCGGAGTCGTCTGTCCCGAGCTCGCTTGAGGTGATTCCTGCATCTCCGGCGACCGTCACGTCTCCGTCACCTTCGCCTCCGCCGGCTCCTGCTGCTGCTCTACGTCCACATACGCGCAGTCGGAGTGGCATTTTTCAGCCTAAGCAACGTCACGATGGCACAGTTGCTTGGTTAGCGGCGTGCATGTCTGCTGCTCTCGCAGATCCATCCTCTGAGCCACGCATGTATCAAGCTGCTATGCGCATTCCTCATTGGAGAGAGGCCATGGAGCAGGAGTATCAAGCGCTTCTTCGCAATCAGACATGGACTCTTGTTCCTCCACAATCACGGGTAAATGTCATTGATTCCAAATGGGTTTTCAAAGTGAAGAGGCATTCTGATGGGTCCATTGAGCACTATAAGGCTCGTCTGGTTGCTCGTGGTTTTCGACAGCGTTTTGGACTTGACTATGAAGAAACCTTCAGTCCAGTGGTCAAGCCTACTACCATCAAACTTCTTCTCTCTCTGGCTGTTACTCGAGGTTGGTTTCTTCGTCAGCTTGATGTTCAAAATGCTTTTCTTCATGGTGTCTTGGCGGAGGAGGTTTACATGCGCCAGCCTCCGGGTTTCTCTGATCCGGATCGCCCTGATCATCTCTGTCGTCTGTCCAAGGCAATTTATGGTCTGAAGCAGGCTCCTCGTGCTTGGCATGCTCGTCTTGCAATGGCTCTTCGTGCTCATGGTTTTGCATCATCAACTGCTGACTCCTCATTGTTTCTTCTTCAAAGGCCTGAGGTTACTATGTACTTGTTGGTCTATGTAGATGATATCATTTTGGTCAGCTCCTCTCAGTCGGCTGCTACTGCGCTTGTTCGCTCACTTGGTGCTGATTTTGCGGTCAAGGACCTTGGGAAGCTTCATTACTTTCTTGGTGTGGAGGTTACTTCTCGTGATGCTGGCCTTGTTATGACGCAGAAGAAGTACTCTCTGGATTTGTTGCAGCGAGCTGGGATGCTTAAGTGCAAACCGACGACTACACCCATGTCTACCACTGATAAGCTCAATGCTGTTGATGGTGTGCTTCTTTCTTCTTCTGATGCGACAGAGTACAGGAGTATTGTTGGTGGGCTCCAGTACTTGACGATCACGCGACCATACATTTCCTATGCTGTTAACCGAGTCTGCCAGTATCTGCAGTCACCCCGTGACACTCATTGGTCTGCTGTCATTGGTCTGCTGTTAAGCGGATTTTGCGCTATATTCGTTTCACGGTGGCTCATGGTTTGCATATTCATCCGTCTGACTCTTGTTGTCTTTCAGCATATTCTGATGCAGACTGGGCTGGCAATCCGGATGACAGGCGATCCATGGGGGGTTATGCTGTCTTCTTTGGCTCTAACCTGATTGCCTGGAGTGCTCGGAAACAGGCTACTGTCTCGCGTAGCAGTACTGAGGCTGAGTATAAGGCTGTGGCCAATGCCACATCAGATATCATCTGGGTACAGTCCTTGCTTCAGGAGTTAAGTATACCCCAATCACAGCCTCCTGTTCTTTGGTGTGATAACATCGGTGCTACATACCTTTCTGCAAATCCGGTATTCCATGCCCGAACGAAACACATTGAAGTTGACTATCACTTTGTGCGTGAACGTGTCTCTCAGAAGCAACTACATATCAAGTTTATTTCTTTCAAGGATCAACTTGCTGACATCTTCACCAAGCCATTGCCTTTGCCACAGTTTGAGACTTGCAGGCGCAATCTTACCCTTCTAGATTCATTAGAAAGTGGCTAAGATTGAGGGAGGGTGTTAGACTGTATTTACATGTGTATATTGTAACGTTGTATACCACCTCATTATATATATATATATGTGATAGGCCACCCCTAGAGGGTTGTGCCGGTTCCCCCCAAAGCCTATTGTCTTACATTTTGACTGTTTCGGATGGTTTCGTTAATACCGCGCAGTCCATCGGTTGCTGCAGCATGCACATGGCCGCGTGATAGGCCGGCGACGTGCTTCTCCTCCTGCGCCACCAAGGTGACTTGGCGTTGCTCGGCTCCCTGCTGCCTTCGACGCCGACGAAGGTGCCATCCGTATGGGCTGCCACCCTTGAATCCTTACCACGGATGGAGAGCATCGGCATCATGGACCACCACCGCACCTCGACTTCCACATATACGACGGGCAGGCCTTGGGCGATGGCGCAGGCGGCGTGTTGCTGACGCTGGGGCTGCAGCAGCAGTACAACAGGCATGACGGCGATGGCGGTGACTGAGTGAATATCGCATTCGATGGTTGTCTGAGCAGCACGACGCGAGCTCTGTAGATGCGGCAACCAGGCAGAGTGCAGCTCCAGCAAACACGGACGCAGGTACACTTGGGGTGGTAATGGTGGTGCGACCGCTACAGCCAGCTGGGCATGGCAGCTCGATGTAGTCAAAGGGAGCTTGGCCGGAGTAGTAGCAGACCGAAGCTGGCGTACATGGTTTCCAGCGTTCTGTGACCGGCAGCCTCCACTTCGTCGACGAACACGAAACCATCCGAATCAGTCAAAACCATGCCACGTCAACCGTAAAACCACCCAAAGCAGTATCAGGGACTAAAGTTATCCGGTTTAAGAAGTTGAGGGACTAAGCTTTGCTGGTTTTGAAGTCGAGGGACGATTTTTATACTTTCGATATAGTTGAGGGGAATGTCAGGTAGTTGCTTCATTGTGCATAGGAGTGGGGCAGACATATGCCTCCACCGCGGGCATAGGGCTGAGGTGTGCCCATCCCCCGATGGCTCCTAGGCCGGTGCTGTAGGTGTCTCCACCGCGGGCATAGGGCTGAGGTGTGCTGTGACCCGCTGCGCTGTTCCCGCTGCCTTCAGAATGGCCATAAATCTCGTGGTTGCAAGAACCAGTGGAAGCCTTTAAGCTTGCTGGACTCCCCCGGAGTGCCTCCACCCCCTCTCCCTCGGCCTGCCGCTGTTGCTGTCCAAGTAGCAGCTCCTCGCTCTGGTCGTGGCTGGGAGCATCCCCGCTGCCTTCTGCAACCTCTCCGGCCACGAGGCTCCGCCTCGGGGATGCATCGCTCCGTCCGGAGGAGGACTTCATCGTCGTCCCTGCAACGCTTGAGATGCAGGCTGAGTCTGCTCTCCTCTCCACCAACGGGGCAATTGCCTGGCTCGAAGGCGCCAGGCAGGACGTCTCCTGCCAATAGGTGGCCGCCGAGCTGGCGAAGCCCTTGGGGGCGCGCCAGGCTGATGTCGAAGTCGTCAAGCACTACCCCGAGCAGTTCTTAGTCCGCTTCACGTTCCAGCACCACTGCGCCCTGGCGGTCTCCCTTGGCCATCTTCCTGGCGCTGGCTACCTCATCTATGTGAGGGAGTGGCGACTCGAGGCGCACGCCGACAACGAGGACCAGCTACATCATGTTCGCCTATGCTTGGAGGGCGTCCCATTTCACGGATGGAACAACTACGTCGCCACCTTTCTCATCGGCCGTGGCTGCTCCCTCGACTACATCGAGCAACGCTCTCTGAGGAAGGAAGACACGACGGACATGGCGCTCTGGGCGTGGACGGCCAACCCCAACACCATCCCCAAGGTCAAGTGGCTCACTCTCCTTGCGCGCGGTCACCGCCGTCGGGGGCGTCGTGGGCTTCGGCATCGCGTCCTCATTCATCTTGACCTCCATGAAGACCACACCAAAGCGCGCGACGACGACGACAACCCGCCTCCACCGGAAGTTCACGAGTTCACTTGGTACCGCAAGAGGGTTGATGGCACCTACATCCCAAGGGAGCGTCAAACAGCCTCAGGATGGTGCTGCTCGGCGCCCTGACAGGCGTGATGATGACGATGACCGCGACGGCCGTCGGGGTCGAGATGGTGGCCGAGCTCGGGAGGGCTGGGGCGCTAGGGTGCGTCGCTCGCTCTCCCGCAACGCGCGCGATCGCCAGCGTGATGAGGGCCAGGGCCGCAACAGAGAGCGCGTCGGTGGTCGTCGGCGTGATGGAGGCGTCCCTCGCAGCACGCTGGCCCCTTCTTCGGCTGGCGCTGCTATTGCTGTTCTGCGCGGCTCTGGGTTGGGTAGCGGCGTGGCGGCGCGCGCCCTGGAGCTGCTGGCCATTCAGAGGCCGGTGCTGGCTGGCGGTCGTGGTCGTAGCCCGGTGCGGCAGCTCTCGCCGCGCTCCGCCAGGCGCCGCTCTCAGGATGAGAGAACCCCGCCGGTGTCGCCCCCGCTCTCCCCAACCTCGGTGCTGCCGCCCAGCCCCATTTCAAAGCGTGCTGAAGCTTCACGCTCTCCTCTGCTGCAAGAGGCACCCAACCAGCCGTTGCTCCAGCTGTGCTCGCCAGCTTCGCTTCAAATGCCCCTGCTCTCGCCTTCCAGGCCGCCGGGGTTTCAGACCTCTCCTACACCGCCGCTGACTTGCGACGGCCCCCTGTAGTGCACCCCTTCACCGGTGCATGGTGCGCAAGCCAAGGCCACTGAAGATCTCCTGGAGCCTCTCTTCGAGGTGAGGCAGCAGAGCATTTTTGCCATGCCTCCATCGCCACCCCCACGGCCTCCCACAGCTCGCCGGAAGACGTTTGCTGGTGTGCACATATCCAGGAAGGGTGGGCTCTCGCTCCAGAGGAACAAACGTACTGGTGCAAGTGTTGCTACGATGCCAGCGACCAAAGTCGCCGAGAAGATGGTCTGCCGCACGCTCGGGATCACCAGAGATGGCAAAGATGTGACGGAGGCAACTCTGAAAGAGTTCACTTCCAAGTTCAAGGACCAGCTAGCTTCAGAGGTGATTATGGCCATGAGGGAGTTCTTTCATCTGGATGACCCAGCGGTCAACGGCGTCGAGGACGCACTGATTGAGCATGGTGGAGAGGGAGCACTGGAGCTTGCTCAAGAGGGAGGTGTAGCTATCCAGGATGCTTGAGGTTCCTAGTTTGTCTGTTAGAGTACTACGGATGCTTATGTTAGTCCACCCTCTTAGTGCTCCAAGGGGTGATCTGCGTGCTGTTAGTGTTGTGGGTGTGCGTTGTATCAGGTGTGATAGTGCTGTGGGTGCTCGTTGTTTCATGAGAGAAAAATCATGCACTTTGGTTGTCGGTCTGCTGTGTTGTTATGCTGACGCTCGAGCAGCTATCCTCTGCCTGATGGCCGTGCACAGCTGCTGCCAGAGGTCTTGTGTTTTTTGGTGTGACCCATGACGACACAGCCCATTAACACATTAAGTTGGAATGTTCGCGGTCTAAATAACCTGGCGCGGAGGTCAACTGTTAGCGCGACGATTGCAGCCTCCTCATGCCAGCTTGTATATTTGCAAGAGACTAAGCTTGGCTGCATTGATAAATTCGTTGCTTCCTTCCTTG
Organism: Triticum turgidum subsp. durum; assembly: GCA_900231445.1. Taxonomy (NCBI): domain Eukaryota; kingdom Viridiplantae; phylum Streptophyta; class Magnoliopsida; order Poales; family Poaceae; genus Triticum; species Triticum turgidum. The sequence goes on along the minus strand of LT934124.1, from coordinate 719,300,103 downwards.
GTGGTAACAGGTTTCAAGGCTTTGTGCAACGCCCAGCTCTGGGGACTAGGGGAGGGATTCTGCTACTTTGGGATGACACGGTCCTCGACGTCTTCGATATCTCTGCATCGACCTATTGCCTCTCTGGTACGGTTCGTGCCCGTGCGACTGACGTCTGTTTTAGGGTCACGTCCGTTTATGGGCCAACTGACCACGCCTGCAAAGATGCGTTTTTTGCCGAGCTTATCTCCCACAAGCCTCCTAATGGGACTGCATGGCTGGCCCTTGGGGATTTCAACCAAATTTACCGTGCACGCGACAAAAACAAGAGAATCTTCAACCGACGTAGGACCAATCGCTTTCGGGCTGCATTACAATCTTGTGAGCTCAAGGAAATTCACCTCCAGAATCGGCGCTTCACCTGGAGCAACGAGCGGAACAACCCAACTCTCTGCAATGCGGAGTGGGATACGACCTTCAGCACCCATTTCCTACATGCTCTGTCATCTTCACTTTCCGACAATTGCCCCCTGCTCCTTGCTGATGATAAAGGGCCCAGAAGGCCTAGGTCCTTCAAGTTTGAAACCTTCTGGGCTTCTTTGCCTGGCTTCTCCGAGGTAGTGCAAAAGGCCTGGGACGAGCGCGTCGGGCACTCGGAGCCGTACCAAGTTCTGTACCATAAGCTAAAAAAACCGCGATCCGTCTATCTGAGTGGAGCAAGAACTTGTTCTCCAAGGCTAAGGTTCAGCTCCATGCGGCCCTGCTTGTGATTCTACACCTCGACATCGCGCACGAGACTCAAGCGGAGGGTGATTAGCTTGGCGGTTCTTGAGGTCTAGGAAGAGTCAATGTGCTCGGTTGGCAAATTTGAAGCATGGGGATGCAAACACAAAATTCTTCCACCGACACATCAATGCCAGAAGGAGGAAAAACCACATTCACCGGATCAAACATGTGCATGGGTGGGTGACCGAACACAAGAAAAAAGAGAAGATCATACATTCCCACTTCACCGAGATCATGGGTACAGGATGCAGTAGCAACAAAGACTTCAACTAGGAGGAGCTTCGCATAGAGACCCATGACTTGCACGACCTGGCCAACACCATCATGGAAGATGAGGTTTGGGCGGCCATAAAGGAGATCCCTAGTGATAAGGCGCCCGGTCCGAATGGCTTCACAGGGGTCTTCTTCAAGAAGTGTTGGGGCATCATCAAGCTTACGGTCATGAGAGTCATCCAGTGTTTTGACTCTCTCCACACCTCCAACCTGCATTGGTTGAATTCTGCCAATGTTGTGCTATTGCCCAAAAAGGAGGGCGCGGAAGGCATCTCTGACTACAGACCTATCAGTCTCATCCACGCCATCGCAAGAATAATTGCCAAGATCCTTTCACTCCGGCTGGCTCCACACATGGACTGCCTTGTCTCCAACGCGCAAAGTGCATTCATAAAGAGGCGTAGCATACATCACAACTTCATGTGCGTTCGTAATTTTGCTAGGCGCTTACACAAGTGCAAGACCCCGTCTCTTCTTTTCAAGCTGGATATAAAAAAGGCTTTTGACTCCGTCAAGTGGGGCTACATGTTAGATCTCCTTCAGCGTTTGGGTTTCCGGATAGGTTCCGGGCTTGCATTGCCGCACTCCTATCCTCGTCATCGTCTCGTATTCTCTTAAATGGCATCCCCGGCCCTCCCATTAAGCATGGGAAGGGGTTCCGGCAGGGGGACCCCATTTCCCCCCTGCTTTTCGTCATCGCGATTGATCCGCTGCATAAGATTCTGGATTTGGCAACCCGGAAAGGCCTTCTTCACAATATACGTGGGCGGGGGCCTACGGTGAGAACCTCCCTACATGCGGATGCTGCTGCTGTTTTTCTGGCTCCTATCAAAAGGGACGTTGACAATCTGGCTTCCATCTTGAGAGGCTTTGGCGAAGTGACAGGTCTATGCACCAACTTTCAGAAAAGCTCCGTTGTGCCAATTCGATGTGGTCATCTTAATCTTGGGCACACTCTTCACAGCTTGCCTGCAACTCGTGCTACTTTCCCGGTGAAGTATCTTGGCTTGCCTCTCTCTGTTTGGTGGCTCAGAAAGGTGGATTTCCAATACCTTGAGGACAAGGCGGCGAGCAAATTGGCCACTTGGGACGGCCAAAACATCACTACCATCGGCCGCACGGCACTTGTCAAATCAGTCATTTCATCCCAAGCAATCTACTCAATCACGCCTCTCATTGTGCCGCCAAGTACGCTCAACAACCTAAATAAATTGGAGAGGTCGTTCCTATGGTCCGGTGCGGATAAGACAACGGGATCCAAGTGCAAAGTCAATTGGAAAATAGTTTGTAGGCCAAAGGAATATGGTGGCCTGGGGGTACTCAACACCGATAATTTTTCGCGAGCTTTACGTCTTCGTTGGCTGTGGTATGATTGGAAGGAGCCCCACAAGCCTTGGGTGGGGTTTGGTAACCCTTGCACCGCCGAGGACCTCGAGTTTTTCTACGCCTCTACAACTATCACTGTGGGTGACAGTGCAAAAACACCGTTCTGGGACTCCCCTTGGCTATTTGGGCGGAAACCCATGGATATTGCTCCATTAATCTACGAGGCTTCAAGGAGAAAGAATTGGAAGGTGCGTGAAGCCCTCTATGAGAATGCATGGATTCTCAAAATCAATCCAAACACTGTTATCTCCATTCGCCACATTAGCGAATTCTTCACTCTTTGGATGCTTGTTCATGACTTCCCCCTTGACGACCAAGCCGAAGACGACATTACTTGGAAACATGCGAACGATGGTATCTAGTCGGCGGCCACTGCATACAAGGCTCTGTTCCTTGGATTGACTCTCTCTCCCATGGACCGTATGGTTTGGAAGGCTTGGGCACCCCCTAAGGTAAAATTCTTTGCGTGGCTTGCCCTGCAAGACCGAATTTGGACCGCCGGTCGATTGGAGAAGCGTGGTTGGGTAAATTGTGGTCTTTGTCCACTATGCAAGAGAGAGCAAGAAACGGGGCCACACCTCTTCTTCAAGTGTCGTTACACTCTTAGGCTTTGGAGATCTATCATCGAGAAGCTTGGGCTACCTCACGTCAACATTCCCGATTGGCATCTTGATGAATCCGTCAAGGAGTGGTGGGTCAAGCGTACCGATGATCGAAACCCGAATTGGCATGCCATGTCCTCTCTCGTCATGCTCACCTCTTGGACCATTTGGAACGAGCGAAATGCTAGGGTATTTCGGCAAAAATTTGCGCCACCACCTATTCTCCTCCAAACCATCATTGGTGAGGCAAAGTTATGGGTTACTGCCGGCGCCAAGAAGCTAGGGACTATCATTGTATGTGAGTAATTGTCATGTCGCTTGTATGGGGTGTCCTGTAAAACTCTAAACTCTATTCTCTCCTTATTTAATAGATGAGGCAAATCTTATGCCTCCGTTTCGAAAAAAAAATAATTGAGGGACGAAAAATATACTTATCCCCCATTTTAACCCAGCTAGGCATTTCGTGAGTGGTCGGCGCACGCCGGACAGCAGGAGGAGGTAGGTGTGGAGCCTGTGTGGCTTGGGCGTAGCACGCAGAGGGTGCAGGCGGTTGGGGCTGTGGCACGGCGACGGCGCGCTCAGTGAGCAAGAGTTCGCCGACTGTTTCTGTGTGCGTGTGTGCTTGTTCACGAGGGAATGTATTCAGCAGGTCTGTACATGCGTATTGTCTTCGGCAGAGCTTGCGTTCACGTGCGATCGGGACCTTCTGCGAGACTGCGAGCATACACAAATACGCGCGTCTCGCCAGCGACGCTCCACATCTCCCCGCCGCTTCAGGCGCCCAGGTCATGTTCGTGACGGCGACGAGCTCGACCGCCCAGCATCATCCTAATGGAGAGCTTGAGTATGAGGCACTGGTCGCGCACGGCGACCCTTTGCTAGAACTTTGCGTCGGACCGTCGGTTTGCCAGGTGCACCCCAGCGTGGTCGCCGTGTCCGCGTAGCAGGAGCGTGGCCAAACAGGTTTGACGTGGTCCGCCCGATCATGGGGATGCCTTTCGAGCCGGGCGTCCTGGTGTACAAGACACAACACGGAAGACCTCCGATCGTGGGGACCAATGTTTACCGATTTTGAAGTTGACGGACTATTTCTATACTTTCAAACAAGTTCAGGGACAAAATATATATTTTTCCCTTAAATCTATGGACAAAGATGGATGATTGCTGCGCAAAATCCGGAGGACATGATGATTATGTTAAGAACAAACTTTGAGAGTATTCTCTCGTACGTGATGATTAGTGATGCAACCGAAGCAACACCAAAGATTCATCAAGAAATAGTGAATCCTATGGTGCTTTGGTAAAATCAAAACAATACAAGCTCCTGTAAAATGCCAAGCCTTACGCACAAATTCTTTCAAGTTATGAAACGTGCAGTAAATCGCATTCACATTTACATATTTTGTACGTGTTTTCACATACTAGCCCGTGCTGATGCACGGGTTGATGACCTAATTAGCTTAGACTAACTTAATTAGCTAAAGGGGGTTACCATCTACTCCCTCCGTTCGGAATTACTTGTCTCGAAAATGAATGTATCTAGAACTAAAATACATCTAGATACATTCATTTCTACGACAAGTAATTCCAAACGGAGGGAGTAGTAAAAAAAGGGGCTTGCCCATGGGCAGTGGCCCAGGTAGCAGCAGCCGCACATCAGCGGCAGCAGAAGCAGTTGCGGCAGCAGCAGCACCGCAGAGCAGCGCAGCAGAGACGAGTGCAGGCATGGCAGTGGGCGTGCGGTCACAGGCGGCGGCGGCGGCGCTATGCGGCGGCCCGGTGGGAGCGGCGGCAGTGAACGCTGGGTGGCTCAGTCGGAAACAGCAGGGGCAGCGCAGCAGCGGGAAGTAGGGGAGCGCGGCAGCAGCAAGGGAGCGGGACAGGCGAGCAAGGTGACCGAGGCGAAGCCGGCGACGCTAGGCGGCAGCGGGCGCACATGGGCGAGCAGCAGACCGCGGTGTGTGCGGGCGTGGCGCGGTCGCGAGCGAGCCGGGCGATGCTCTGGGCGCATCGAATCGAGGATGGAGGCCTACGGTGTAGAAGGACGAAGACGAGCTCGATGGCGGACGTGGTGCTCCTCGGCTTGCGTCCGTCGACGTGCGGAGCCTACGAACGCCGGCAGAGCGACTAGACATGCGCAAAAGGCGAGGAGAGGATGGTGGGCACGCGGGCAAGGTGAGGCATGACGACGGCAGCTTGGCCTCAGGCGGGGAAGATGAAAACAGCGACATGAGGGGATGGATGGAGGATGCTAGGGAAAATATCCTGTGGAGCTTAGGCTCATGGACACCCCCTTATCTAGCTATCCAATTTTGCATCGCGATTCGTGTAAGTACTTTTCTCTTTTTTGTTTCTCTCATATAGTTTAACATATGAACTTCTAACTTTTCAGCACAACATAATATTCTTATTAGAATGTGGGAAAAAACTTTCAGATTTTTTCGTGCATCATAAATACTAAAAATAAGATTTTTTTTATTTAAAAAAATCTCATTTTCTATAGTTTTTTTGGACAAAAAAAATCTGAAAGTTTTATCCCATATTGTTCAAAGAATGTTTTGTTGTTCTAGAAAGTTTCAAGTTCATTTGTTGTTTTGTTTTGAAGAAACAAAAAAGAGATAGTAAGTTAGTTGTGTAGTACGGATCTCAAAGAAATATTAGATGGTGAGGATCTAAAAATCCACATCCAGGATGCTAGTGTTTGTTGGCGCCGCCTCTTCCGGCAGCTCCTCTTCTACTACCTCTCACAACTCTTCCTCTTGAGGTTTCTCTCAAACAAACACTCATGGAAGAAACTCCTTGGAAACACACACACGTACAAGGATAAAACAACTCTTCCCCGGGTCTTTGCGGTGAGGCATTCTTCGTTGTGAGCACAAGCGCTACATTGTTTTTCCCAGCTCTCGCGGCTTAGAACTTTTCTCATTCATCAGTCCAACTTAAATACCCAGTACAATAGACTCACACGAAGCCAAGGCAACAACCGGTCCGGTTCTTATGCCATGCACCACACGATTGATCCACTAATCAACTGACCCATGCACTAACTAACCTAGCTACATGCATGCACACGTACAGCACCGGCGCAATCTCTCCACAAGGGCCACATGACTTGGCCGTCTAACAAACTCATGCATGCAACACTATCTAATCTCCTAATTCCACTACTAACTTGATTTTCCGACGCCCCGGGCCAGTTACAGAGGAACACTGTTAAACAGTAATGAACAGTGGTAAAATGTGAACAGTCAACATTGCCATGCCCCAGGCCATGGCCAGGGAGTACAAACCAGTAGTCTAGTAGCTGGACACGACTACATGCATGACTCAATTGGTCCAGGCCTGGCAGCCCATTAGTCCCAGTTCAGTCACGAACCGGGACCCATGGGGCACACATCCCGGTTCGTGCGCCCAGGTGGCCGGCCGGGCCTCTTGGGGCATTGGTCTCGGTTTGTCTGGACCCTTTGGTCCCGGTTGGAGACACGAACCTGGACCAATGGGCCTCGCTCCTGGCCCACATTCATTGGTCCCGGTTCGTGGCTGAAACCGGGATCAAAGGGGGGCCTTTCGTTCCGGTTCCAGCCACGAACCGGGACCAATGATGTGGCTATATATACTCCCTCGCCCGCGAGCAGAGCACTCCACTGCTCTGTTTTTTCTGGCCGGCGAGGGGGGGACTTTGTGTTGCTCTAGCTCACCTCCTATGCACATGAGGTGTTCGATGAATGTCCGAGCCACACTACTTAAGCTTTCTCCTCTCCAAGCTCGACCTCCAAGCTCCATTTTTCTCAAGATTTGTCCAGGTTTAGCGGTACATCACGTCCCGTCCCCATCTTCACCGCGGTCATCGCCCGCGCCCGATCTCGTTGCCGGCTCCACCGTGGTGAGCCTCTTGTTCTTATCTTCTTTCTAGAAGAAAAAAATTCTTACTTGTATGATTTAGATCAAATGTTACCTTGGTTGCGATTATGATCGCATTTTCTTACTTTTATTATTGTTTGTAATTATATAGTCTGATGGTTTTGGTATCCGCCTCCGTCGGCCCTCATTCTGTATATGATTTGGATGTGGTATATATTATCTTTTATTTCTATTTGGTTCATTCATTGTTTATGACAATTATGCCGACCAATGTGACATAGATTTTTTATCTAGGAGGTATGTGAACCGGGAATTTCAACCGACCCTATTGTCGAGAGGTTAAATTTAGTTAAAGAAGAAAACAGTTACGTGAAGGAAAAATAAAAAATTGAGGAGGAGAAGATGATATTGGAGTTGCATGTTGCAGATGTCGTCGATGATCAGAAGATCAAGACGGATGCAATGCGCTTGAAGATTTGAAAGATTAGAAAATATGCCATTCACATCGAGGCTTGGTATCATTATGCCGTTGGATCAATTGTTACCTTGGTTGCGATTATGATCGCATTTGTTGTTGCATTGAAATGTTTTACATAGTTTCAATGTATGGTTTAATTAGATGCTCTAGAAAGCTATATGTTGTTCAATGAGAATTATGTATGTACTTTGGTTTTAATGTGATGATGAACTTCTATTAATTTGGTCACTTATCTATTCATGATGTTCTGTAATGGGTTTTGACACACTTAATTATATATAATGCACGCAGATGATCCGGCAATGGATGTACGGTGACAGACGCACCTCCGAGTACATTAAGGGCATGCATATTTTTCTCGAAGTGGCTGAGGCAAACAAGTAGAATGGTTTTATGTGTTGTCCATGCCCTATATGTGGGAATACGAAGTCTTGAACTGACCGGAAAATCCTTCACAGCCACCTGCTTTACAAGGGTTTCACGCCACACTATAATGTTTGAACCAAGCACATAGAAATAGGGGTTATGATGGAAGACAGCAAAGAAGAAGAGGATGATGAGAACTATGTGTAGGAAATATGCCCTAGAGGCAATAATAAATGCTATTACTTATCTCCATGTTCATAATTATGTTTATGTTCCATGTTATAACTGCTATGGTTCTGGAGTCTGCAATAACCCGAGGCTCGGAGGAAGACTCATATGCACGTGTGGAATAATAAACGGTAAGAAGTATTCCTAGTCTGGCCTCAAAGACTAGCTCAAGTGTTGCATGATGATTCTGTTTTCCTGGTCATGGGCATGTCTATGCCAGCAACTTTGAGGGCACAATGTTAAGAAAACATTTGTGTTGAATCGACCCGGATTGATGTTATGCTATGAGATTCATTCGTCACAAGTTTATGGTTGATAGCACAGAGATGGTTAATGTTTGCATAATTCCTTAGACCATGAGATTATCGAGTTTCTTCATACTTGCTTCATGAACTTTGGGGTTTGTTAAACGTCATCTGTAAATGGATGGCTATTACGGCGGCTTACGGGTTCATGGAAATGTGTGTCAAGTAACTTGATAGATCAAGATTGGGATTTGCTCCTCCGACGTTGGAGAGATATTCTCGGGCCCTCTCGGTGTTACGGTATCCATCATCGTCTGGCCAGACACAGTGTGATTTGATCACAGGAATGCCGGAACACGGAAACGCGAAAAGAGAACAATACCGGTAACGAGGTAACTAGCATAGTGGACAAGTTGTTCATCCACGGGAATGCCAGCATATCTCACCAGGGTCATCTATGTGCTGAATACTAGACAAGGAGTCTGAGAGAAAATCACCGAAAAAGTTTCGGACACCGAAAAAGTTTCGGACAGCGGAAAAGATTCCACAGAGAGAGGTCATCGGATGAGTTTCGGTGAAACTAAAAAGTTGTTTCAGGGGATACTATTAAGTCAAATTTGTTTCGGCACATGCCTGATAATTCTTGGAGGGTGCCAGAATCATCCTGGAAGCTTTCTGAAATTTTCCGAGATAATAACCGGATATGCTCCGGAGCTGCCGGAACCACTTCAGATGCTTTTCGCAAATGAAAATCACTAAACTGGAATTGTTCCAGAATGCATTGAAAATCATTATGGTGGGTACTGAAAATGTTCTAAGCCCACATGAATATTTTCAGTTCGAACGGATGCTGAAAAATGTCGTCCTGAATAGTGAAAGTGCTTTTTGAGATATTTTATGGAAAGCCATTATTTTGGGCTTTGTCCCAAGATCTTTTGGGATGACATGGATTGATAGGAAGGTGGTGGAGCCACCCAAGAGGGCTGCCAATTTCGTTCGTGCCATTGGGGGGGCCCCCATGAGGCTTCCTTCCACCATTTGGTGCTCCACTTGCCTCCCCATTTTGCCCTTATGTATGACATAAAACATGGGCACTTTGGGTATTTGTGGAGGCACACTACCCCTTGGTTTTCCTATAAATAGATGGTGAGGGGCTGCCCAAACCATCATTCCTTCTCACATACAAGTGCCATGCATTATCTAGCTTCTTCTCTCCCTCCCACGAAAAGAGTTTCCTAGAGCCGGCTGTCTGGGTTCCGGCAGGAACTAGTTCTGGACGACGAAGCCATGCCGGATAGATGACACCGTACGTGTGCAACTCTGTAGAGAGATCGTAGTTTCGGTCTTAGTTTGTGAGTGCCTCCCGGAGGGCTGTTCGTGTGACCGTCCGAGTTTCGAAGGTCCTCCCGAAGGGTTGTCCGAGTGATCGTTCGAGTTTCGAAGGTCCTCCCAAAGGGCTGTCCGCGACACCGTCCGAGGAGGCTGCTCGACCGCCTCCAGGAGGGCTATCTGAGGAGCAGATGAGGGTATACATCCTCGCAGTTCGGAGGTTGTAAATCCTAGCTGCGGGGATCTGCACCGCCGATCATCATCGACTCTACTTCCTGCTGCGCTACGAGTCGGTAACGAAAAAGATCAAACCATGTATGCAGTCTCCCTAGTGGTCCTGGACTGGTGCGTAGGTCGGAAATTTTTTGTTTTCTGCTGTGTTACCCTAGAGTGGCATCAAGAGCCCTGCTATGCATAGATGGAGGTTACGATCTAGAATACATGGAGATGTATGGTTATTGCATAATATAATTTTGGAGTAGATGAGATCTATTGCTGAAAATTATTTATGGGGGTGACAGATGAAATATGTTACTCAACATTCTTGTTGCTTCCCTAGAATTTGCGTTTTCTCAATCTCGAGACAGCATGGTGGAATTTGACAAAGTTCTGGCAATCCGTGATCCTGATTGATCATGGAAGTGCTATCAGTTCTTTCTGCCGTAGTCAAAAGAAAGATGAAATTCGTAGATGAAAGGGCGTTGCAGATATGATCTGCACGGGGGTAATCGTATGACAAAGTTTAGTATGGTGCTCGGAATTTAATTATCTCATGTTTCATACACCCCCGAGATGTTAATCTAGCACCTTGAATAATCATACTTGATGATAAAATGTTGGTAGTTGCGCTTTAAGCCGAAACCTTAGAAGCCACGAAAAACAAGTTTTTGCATGAACCGATTAGAAACGTCTAACTTGGTTTTGCAGGAGGGTTTGCATGTGCATGTGATGTGGTATAGCAATGCTCATATTCAATTTGATTATGTATGAGATGACTATATGTTGCAATTAAGATGACCCGCGTGTCATGATTCGGCATGATGGCTGGAGCCATATGATTGCACTTTAATGACATGCGTGTCAACCTTAAGTAATGCATTTATTTTATCCGCTATGGAGATAGCGATATTATCTGGTGCATCGACAAGGTGGTGGCAATCTTCACGAAGGTGAACACCGACGTGAATGCCGAAGACGAAGAAATGAAAGACTTCTCCGTCAGAAAGGTCTATACCATATCATGCTATTATGAATTGCCTGAGATGTTTATCCCTTATGATGCACCCTTCTTGATTGCGCGGTAGTAGCTTTTTATTAGGGTGATCTCTCACTAAGATATCAAGTAGTTAGTGTTCTCCCAAGTGTAGCACCGTCATGTCACCTATCTTTTCGTTGTGCGCCATGGATGCATGGGTACGAACGATTAGAGAAGTGTGAGGTGGGTGAGGTCAGACCTCGCAGCAAGATCACTTGGTTGTCTTGACGTTCATGGCAGGATCGTCCTGAGCTCGAAACACACGCATCGAAAGATGAGCAAGAGTCACATAGAGACGTGATCGGCAAGTTGGCCTACCGATTAAAATTCCCGTTATGAGATGGTGATTCTATGACGATGAATTGAAGTCTGGATCTTGTATCACTCAAAATTAATTATGAGAGATATTGATTTGAGTGGGAGCGCACTGTTGAATTAACATGTTTAATTCTCAGTGCAATTAATTATGAACATTGTCTAAGTGTTTCTTGCAAAATAGTTGTACAATAATGGCTCGCGTTTCCACCTTCCCTGTTAAAATTGATTAGCTGTTAAATATATGGTTAAAACTTTACGATTGGTAACATATTGTGAGGATTGTCCTCAAAAGTGTCGAAAATGACTTTGTCCTATCACATGCTTTTCGTATACTCCCGCTAAAAGCAATGGATGATGAGACTCTCGTCCTTCGATCCAAAAGCTAGAATTTCGTTGTGTTCAAGTGCAATATGTTTGCTTCCATGAAACTCGAACTTCGAAAGTTTGGGATAGTTATGTGATATTCATGGAACTGAAAATTAATTTTCAGATACAAACAAAGGGTGAAAGATATGAAATATCCAAAGCAATGTCTAATTGCGAATTATTAGTAAAGTGTTTATTATGCATTAGACTGATAAGAGAGGGATCCAGAAGAACGCCTGTCATATAATGAAAGGTGAATAAAACAACAACTTAAAGAGAAAGGAAGTGTCCAAAGGGTGTTAGTATGACTTACACGCCTAGGAAGTCCGGGGCTAACGCCTCTCTTAAGTTGGGTGCTTCTTTTGCGAGTAGGATAAATACTAAAAGTTAAACTGTTAGAAGTATAAAGGCAGAAAGAAAGATGAATAGAATATCCATCTTATGTATGAACGCCATACGAGTTATTGATGTATAGAAGGTTGGTCAGAAGAAATTGTTCTTGGGAATTATGAATTAACTTGTTAATCACTAATTCTTGGGTATTATAGGTTAATCACAAATATACCTGCTCGATTGCATTCTGTTACGAATCAATGTAAGAGCTACTATGGCCTAAAAGGCTAGCCAGAAATGAGGTTAAGGTATACACAGGGAACATAGTAAATGTTAGTATATCTTCCATCGGTGTATTGCCATCTGTATTTATTTTCATAATTCGTTTAGAGTTTTACAAACTCTAGCCCATTGCATAAGGTATCTTGCAAGAAGGTTGTTCATAAGAGAACTTTTTATGATCGATGTTATGAATAACACATGGGCCATACTTCCATTATGAATGAGATGTATGTTAAGAATATTGATAATAATACAATACCTCTGGGTTTACTTTCATAATTCATTTTAGAGTTTCATACACTCTAGCCCATTGCACAATGTTTGTTGCAAAAGTGTTATTCACAAAAGTATTATGAATAACATGAAGGGCCAAGCTTCCATCCAAGATGGGATGTCTGTTATGAATATTGATTGTAATATGATACATCCATAACACTGACCCTAAATGTCGCAAGACTAAAAGAATACCACACAAGTGTGGCACTACCTTTGGTCACATTGTAGAAACCCGCATGGGAAATTCCATTATGTTGGATTTTGAAGTCTTTTTGATTTTGTATCATCTGACACTTGCAACTTTCCTCCGAAAAGTGAAGTGACTAAAATACCTTTCACAGGCCATAAGGAACGAACAACAAATTTATTAGTGATCATACATTTGATGTGTGTAGTCCGATAAGTGTTGTTAGTGGTGGATTTATTTATCTTCAGAAAGGACTCAAGTAGATATATGGATATTTACTCGATGAGACGTAAGTCTGGATCTTTTGAAATCATTCGAAAGGTTTTCAAAAATGAAGTAGAAGTTATTGTAACAAGAAAATTATGTTTCTGCAATTTGATTGCACAAAGGAATATTTGAGTTACATGTTTAGCGAATGTCTGATGAGTTGTGAAAGGGGTTTCGTAACTTGCACCTCCCGGAACACCACTGCAAGTGGAAAGTCCGTGGAGATGTAATCTAACCATTTATGACATGGTAAGGTCAAAGATGACATAAATAAATTTGCCATGATCCCTTTTAAAGTGATGCTTTAGAGACTACGGCTTTTACACTGAAAAGAGCTACATCGGGTCTGTTGAAATGAAGCCATGGTATGGTACGCTGATGTCTACTACACAACCTTCTTCTTGTAGACTATGTTGGGCCTCCAAGTGCAGAGGTTTGTAGGACAGTAGCAAATTTCCCTCAAGTGGATGACCAAAGGTTTATCAATCCGTGGGAGGCGTAGGATGAAGATGGTCTCTCTCAAACAACCCCACAACCACATAACAAAGAGTCTCTTGTGTCCCCAACACACCCAATACAATGGTAAATTGTATAAGTGCACTAGTTCGGCGAAGATATGGTGATACAAGTGCAATATGGATGGTAGATAAAGGTATTTGTAATCTGAAATTATAAAAAACAGCAAGGTAACAAGTGGTAAACGTGAGCGTAAACGGTATTGCAATGGTAGGAAACAAGGCCTAAGGTTCATACTTTCACTAGTGCAAGTTCTCTCAACAATAATAACATAATTGGATCATATAAATATCCCTTAACATGCAACAAAGAGTCACTCCAAATTCACTAATAGCAGAGAACAAACGGAGAGATTATGGTAGGGTACGAAACCACCTCAAAGTTATCCTTTTTGATCTATCTATTCAAGAGTCCGTAGTAAAACAACATAGAGCTATTCTTTCCGTTCAATCTATCATAGAGTTCATACTAGAATAACACCTTAAGACACAAATAAACCAAAACCCGAATGTCACCTAGATACTCCATTTTCACCTCAAGTATCCGTGGCATGATTATACGATATGCATCACACAATCTCAGATTCATCTATTCAACCAACACAAAGTACTTCAAAGAGTGCCCCAAAGTTTCTACCGGAGTGTCAAGACGAAAACATGTGCCAACCCCTATGCATAAGTTCACAAGGTCACTGAACCCGCAAGTTGATCACCAAAACATACATCATGTGAATCATGTTAATATCCCATTGTCACCACAGATAAGCACGGCAAGACATACATCAAGTGTTCTCAAATCCTTAAAGACTCAATCCGATAAGATAACTTCAAAGGGAAAACTCTATCCATTACAAAAGAGTAGAGGGGGAGAAACATCATAAGATCCAACTATAATAGCAAAGCTCGCGATACATCAAGATCATGCCAAATCAAGAACATGAGAGAGAGAGAGATCAAACACATAGCTACCGGTACATACCCTCAGCCCCGAGGGTGAACTACTCCCTCCTCGTCATGGAGAGCGCCGGGATGATGAAGATGGCCACCGCTGAGGGATCCCCCCTCCGGCAGGGTGCCGGAACAGGGGCCCGATTGGTTTTTGGTGGCTACAGAGGCTTGCGGTGGCGGAACTCCTGATCTATCTTCCATTCTGATGTTTTCGGGGTGTATGGAGATATATAGGTGAGATAAGTCGGTCGGGGGACGCTCGATGGGCCCACGAGACAGTGGGCACGCCCAGTAGGGGGGGCGCCCCCCCCACCCTCGTGGCTTCCTCGAAGCTTCTCTGACTTGAACTCCAAATCTCCTGGATCATGTTCGTTTCAAAAACAATGCTCCCAAGGGTTTCACTCCGTTTGGACTCCGTTTGGTATTCCTTTTCTTCGAAACACTGAAATAGGCAAGAAAACAACAATATGGGTTGGGCCTCCGGTTAATAGGTTAGTCCCAAAAATAATATAAAAGCGTATAATAAAGCCCGTAAACATCCAAAATAGATAATATAGTAGCATGAACGCTTTGTAAATTATAGATATGTTGGAGATGTATCAGCATCCCCAAGCTTAATTCCTACTCGTCCTCCAGTAGGTAAATGATAAAAGAAAGAATTTATGAAGTGTGAATGCTAGCAGGTGCAAAAGTTTGATCAATGATAATTTCAATCACCTTTTCTAGCATGTTTATATATCATAACAGTAGTTCATCTCATAAAACTTCTCACGATCAAGTAACAAGCTATTCACATGTTAAAGCATAGACCATAAACTTTCTTAAAAACTAGCAAACTTCATTCTCAGTCATCAAACAATTGCAATTCATCTTATTTTCAGGAAGGGTCTATGTCAGAGCTTTGATTTAGCAAACTTCACATACTCAACTATCATATAATCGTCTACAATTGCCTCCCAATGTATTCACCTTCGGGTGATGTCAACAATAATAGTTCATGCTAACTTACATCCAATTGGATATATATATATCAGGATCTTTCCAACACGAGGTGCTTTCCAAAGGATAAAATGAAAAAGGGAAAGGTGAAGATCACCTAGCCCTTTGCAGAGGGAAGCAGGGATTTGCAGAGCTGCCAGAGCTCGATTTTGAAATAGAGATAAATAATTTTGAGAGGTATGATCTCATTGTCAACATAACAACCAAGAGTTCCCAATATATTCCATACTACATACATTATAGGCGGTTCCCAAACAGAATGGTAAAGATTTTACTCCCCTCCACCAACAATCACACTCCACGGCCATCCGAAACAACGGGGTACCGTCCATACCAACAATAGTCCTTGGGGACTTTTGTTTGCAATTATTTTTGGTTTGATTTTGATCTTTTTGATCATGGGACTGGGCATCCCGGTTACCAGCCATTTTTCTCGTGAATGATGAGCGGAGTCCACTTATCTTGAAAATAACCCACCTAGCATGGAAGATATTGACAGCCCCTAGTCGCTACATGAGCGATTCGGGCATACAAAACAGATTATTATTTGAAGGTTTAGAGTTTGGCACATGCAAATTTACTTGGAATGGCAGGTAAATACCACATATAGGTAGGTATGGTGGACACTCATGGCAAAAACTGGGTTTAAGGAATTGGAAGCACAAGTAGTATCTCTACTTGGTGCTAGAAATTTTGGCTAGCATGAGGGGGAAAGGCAAGCTCAACATGTTTGAATGATCCATGACAATATACTTTAACTGAGATGTGAGAAAACATAACCCATTACGTTGTCTTATTTTTCCAACATCAACTCTTTAGCATGTCATACTTAATGAGTGCTCACAATTATAAAAGATGTCTAGGATAGTATATTTATATGTGAAATCTCTCTTCCTTCAATATTCTTCCATGAATTGTTCAAATGACCAATACAATGCTTGCTAACCTTCAATGAATTTACAATCTCTACTTCTTAGATGTGAAGTCATCACTCCCCATGGAATAAGCAAATGAGACATATATATTTCAGATTTATGACATTGAACTCATTTAACCATTTACTCATATGATATAAGTGAAGCACGCGAGTAAATGACAAACTACTCCAACAAGATATAAGTGAAGATCAATGAGTAGTTAAATAATTATCCAACTATGTGAAGACTCTCTCTCATTTAAGAATTTCAGAGCTTGGTATCTTATTCAAACAGCAATCAAAACAAAATAAAATGGCATTGCAAGGATAGCACGACTCATGTTTAGAAGCAAAACCTTAGGTTCAACTGATACTAACCGATAATTGTTGAAGAAGAAAGGTGGGATGCCTACCGGGACATCCCCAAACTTAGATGCTTGAGACTTCTTGAAATATTATCTTGGGGTGCCTTGGACATCCCCAAGCTTGAGATTTTGTGTCTCCTTAATTCCTTTTATATCATGGTTTCCAAAATCTCAAAAATTCATCCACACAAAACTCAACAAGAACTCGTGAGATAAGTTAGTATAAAACAATGCAAAAACCTTATCATTTTCTACTGTAACAAATCACTAAAATTATTATTCAACATTGCATCCTAAATGTATCTGCATATTTAATACTCCTATCCTCAAATAGAATCATTAAACAAGCAAACATATGCAAACAATGCAAACATAACAGCAATCTGCCAAAACAGTATAGTCTGTAAAGATTGCAAGATTCATCATACTTCCCTAACTCCAAAAATTATAAGAAAAATATTACGCTGTAGAAGATTTATCATAGCTCATTATGCAAAAAAGATTCAACATTATATCACTATCTGACTTTTCTAGGGAATTTTTGCAACAGCGGTAAACTTTCTGTTTTGAAACAGCAACATGTATACTTGCAAAATAAGCATGGTAAAGGCTATCCTTGACATTTTTATTGAAAATAAAGATGCAAAACATTATTCAAAATAATATCAAGCAAAACTAAACAAAATAAAATGACGCTCCAAGAAAAACACATATCATATGGCGAATAAAATATAGCTCCAAGTAAAGTTACCGATGAACGAAGACGAAAGAGGGGATGTCTTCCGGGGCATCCCCAAGCTTAGGCTCTTGGTTGTCCTTGAATATTACCTTGGGGTGCCTTGGGCATCCCCAATATTAGGCTCTTACCACTCCTTATTCCATAGTCCATCGAATCTTTACCCAAAACTTGAAAGCTTCACAACACAAAACTCACAACAAAACTCGTAAGCTCCGTTAGTATAAGAAAATAAATCACCACTTTTGGTACTGCAATGAACCCATTCTTTATTTATATTGGCGTTAATCCTACTGTATTCCAACTTCTATATGGTTCATACCCTCCGATACTACTCATAGATTCATCAAAATAAGCAAACAACACAATGAAAACACAATCTGTCAAAAACAGAACAGTCTGTAGTAATCTGTATCAAACGTATACTTCTGAAACTCCAAAAATTCGGAAATAAATTGGTGGACCTGAGTAATTTGTCTATTAATCATCTTCAAAAATAATCAGTCTAAAATCACTCTCCAGTAAATAATGTCATCTAATCTCGTGAGCGCTAAAGTTTCTGTTTTTTACAGCAAGATCACATAAATTTTCACCCAAGTCTTCCCAAAGGTTCTACTTGGCACAAACACTAATTAAAACAAAAAACCACATCTAACCAGAGGCTAGATGAATTATTTATTACTAAACAGGAGCAAAAAGTAAAGAACAAAAATAAAGTTGTGTTGCCTCCCAACAAGCGCTATCGTTTAACGCCCCTAGCTAGGCATGATGATTTCAATGATGCTCACATAAGAGATAAGTATTGAAACATAAAGAGAGCATCATGAAGAATATGACTAGCACATTTAAGCCTAACCCACTTCCTATGCATAGGGATTTTGTGAGCAAACAACTTATGGGAACAATAATCAACTAGCATAGGAAGGCAAAACAAGCACAACTTCAAGATTTTAAGCACATAGAGAGGAAACTTGATATTATTGCAATTCCTACAAGCATATGTTCCTCCCTCATCATAATTTTAAGTAGCATCATGAATGAATTCAACAATATACCCAGCACATAAAGCATTCTTTTCATGATCTACAAGCATAAAATTTTTATTACTCTCCACATAAGCAAATTTCTTCTTATTCGGAATGGTGGGAGTATCATAAGATACTTGAATACTATAAATTGTTTACACATTAAAAGAGTAATGTTCAGAAAAAGGGTAATCATAATCATGACAAGTTTTATAAATGTAATCATCACTACTTTTTAAAGCATAAGTTTCATCACAATAAATGTAATCATCACTACTTTTTATAAATGTAATCATCACTAAATAAAGTTGACACTCTTCCAAATCCACTTTCATATTCATCACAATAATATTCAACATCTTCCAAAATAGTGGGATCATTACGTCCTAAAGTTGACACTCTTCCAAATCCACGTTCATCAATATAATCATAAGTAAGAGGCATGCTAACATCATAACAACTTTCCATATCAAAACTTGGGAGGATAAAATTATCATCTTCATTAAATGTAGCATCCCCAAGCTTGGGACAAACATTAATTTCAGCAAATATATTCGCAAATATTTCATCCTTATCAAACATAGCTTACCCAAACTTGGGCCTTTTTATATCATAAGCATAATCACTCTCATCATTAATAGTATGGATAGCACCAATAGTATAGCAACAATCATCATCACAATGAGTAGTAGGAGCAACATCATTTGGGAGGGATACCTTTTTACCTTTGCTGCTCATTCTCTTCCTTTTCTTCTTCACATTATGTGTGGGTTCAACCCTCTTCTTTGAGCTCCTTATTGATGAGATTGGTTGAATAGAAGGCTCCTCCTCGTCACCTGATTCATCATGAGAAATAATAGCAGGATATTGGGAAATCTCTTCCCTTTCATTAGTATTATCTTCATCTTCTATTTGCTTTCTTTTCTTTATGTAATTATCAATATAAGGATTTTCAATGCAATTCACCGCACAATACATATAAATTTCCTCTAGATCAAACTCAAGAAGTTTATAATGGGCAAATTCTAGAAGAAACTTAGTTAAACGTTTCATTTCTTCATAACTCATAAGCAAACTAAGTTCGTTATAATGTGCAAGGGAGATCAAATCATCACAATTTTTGGACACGATTCGATCATGAAACAATTTGCATCAGAGATGTAAATGACCACTTTCATTGCAAAGTTCACAAGTACGGCAAAGGAAATATAAATTTTCAGCACTCACATTTAACCTTTCTTGCAAAAATATAGTTTCTAAATGCTTATGCATCTTGCAATATCTATCTTCTCTATTTGGTGTGTACTTGCGAACCCAATTCACTCCACAAAAATCGACACGTTTATAGGAGACATTTTCATCATGAGTAGTGCAATTATCATTAGTACCATGGGTATTCAAAGAGTTCATACTAACAACATTGCATTCATGCTCATCATTCAAAGATTTAGTGCAAAACATTTTATAGATTTCTTCTTCTAGCACTTGAGCACAATTTTCTTTACCATCAGTCTCACGAAAGATATTAAAAAGGTGAAGCGTATGAGAAAAACTCAATTCCATTTTTTTAGTTTTATTTTATAGACTGAAGTAGTGATAAAACAAGAAACTAAAAGATTTGATTGCGAGATCTAAAGATATACCTTCAAGCACTCACCTCCCTAGCAACGGCGCCAGAAAAGAGCTTGATGTCTACTACACAACCTTCTTCTTGTAGACGTTGTTGGGCCTCCAAGTGCAGAGGTTTGTAGGACAGTAGCAAGTTTCCCTCAAGTGGATGACCTAAGGTTTATCAATCCGTGGGAGGCGTAGGATGAAGATGGTCTCTCTCAAACAACCCTGCAACCAAATAACAAAGAGTCTCTTGTGTCCCCAACACACCCAATACAATGGTAAATTGTATAAGTGCACTAGTTCGGTGAAGAGATGGTGATACAAGTGCAATATGGATGGTAGATAAAGGTATTTGTAATATGAAATTATAAAAAACAGCAAGGTAACAAGTGGTAAACGTGAGGGTAAATGGTATTGCAATGGTAGGAAACAAGGCCTAAGGTTCATACTTTCACTAGTGCAAGTTCTCTCGACAATAATAACATAATTGGATCATATAAATATCCCTTAACATGCAACAAAGAGTCACTCCAAAGTCACTAATAGCGGAGAACAAACGAAGAGATTATGGTAGGGTATGAAACCACATCAAAGTTATCCTTTTTGATCTATCTATTCAAGAGTCCGTAGTAAAATAACATAGAGCTATTCATTCTGTTCAATCTATCATAGAGTTCATACTAGAATAACACCTTAAGACACAAATCAACCAAAACCCTAATGTCACCTAGATACTCCATTGTCACCTCAAGTATTCGTGGCATGATTATATGATATGCATCACACAATCTCAGATTCATCTATTCAACCAACACAAATTACTTCAAAGAGTGCCCCAAAGTTCACAAGGTCAATGAACCCGCAAGTTGATCACCAAAACATACATCAAGTGAATCACGTGAATATCCCATTGTCACCACAGATAAGCACGGCAAGACATACATCAAGTGTTCTCAAATCCTTAAAGACTCAATCCGATAAGATAACTTCAAAGGGAAAACTCAATCCCTTACAAGAGAGTAGAGGGGAGAAATATCATAAGATCCAACTATAATAGGAAAGCTCGCGATACATCAAGATCGTGCCAAATCAAGAACACGAGTGAGAGAGAGAGATCAAACACATAGCTACGGGTACATACCCTCAGCCCCCAGGGTGAACTACTCCCTCCTCGTCATGGAGAGCGCCGGGATGATGAAGATGGCCACCAGTGAGGGATCGCCCCTCCGTGTCGGGGAGGCTGATCCACGAACACCTATGGGGACCGGCGGACCGGGCCCCTTTCGGTTCGGCGGGGGGCGGAGATCGCACGAAGAGCAGATCGAGGCGAAGCACACGAGCGGTTTACCCAGCTTCGGAGCTCTCCGGAGAGATAATACTCCTACCGCTGCATGTCTGAGTGTATTGAGTTCTTGCTCGGGAGCGCTGAGTGCTACAGTACACACTAGCTGCTAACGAGACCGAGCGTGAGTGTTTTTCTGCCTTCCCCCCTCCTCCCTCTACGTTGCGCATGGGCCTCCTTTTATATGCTAAAGGGGTCACCGACAGGTGGCAACGTAGACAAGGGTAAAAATGGAAAAGGTATTGGGGTTGGTACAGCTACCCGTATAGTGTATCATACCTAACCCTGACGACAGGGGACAAAGGCATTAAATGCCCGTCTACGTCGTCCAAATAGTGCAAAAAGGGACCGTCAGGGACGCCACCGCTCGCCACGATGGCAATCTTGTCAGCGCCGCTTGCCACCGCGCACCACTGGCTGCACAGCCTCTTGCCACACGCGCCTGGAAAGGCCCCAGGGCGACACGTTGGTGGATGTGCTGGAGCGCGGGTACAGGGTGGTAACTTTGCCGTGGCAAGCGCCTTGCCGCGGTCGTTGTCTTGTCACGTCCGGAAGCTTGTCGCTCACCGGGCCTCGACGGGACACGTGGCGCATCGCGGCAAGTTCCTTGAGATGCCTTGGTTGGCCTTCCTGGCAAGCTCCTCTTGCCGGGGCCTTGTCTCCTTGGCTTGAATACTTTGTTCTTGAATGGCTCCACAGGAACCACGGGGGACCTTGGTGGTCACCCGGCAAGCCTTGCCGCGGGGTGCTGCAACTGCCCGTGCACAAGTTCGGGATACTAGGGTACCCCTACTCTAGTACACCGACAGGAGCCCCCGGGCCTGGGCCACACACGGTGCCGAGCGCTGTTGGGCTAGGCCCAAAACAGGGCACAGGCACGCGCGGCCTGGGTTACGCCGTATCTCACTCCGTATCCACCGCGCCCTCCCCGAACGGCACGCATCGAATGCGGCATCGTGGGAGAGATCGTGGGTGGTTTCTTTATTTGGAAAGACGGAACGTCAGCCCCCTCCCTCTTTATAAGCAGGGGAAACAGGGGCAGTTCGCCCATCTCACCGGTTGCTACTCCAATCTCAGAAATCTGCGCCGCTCCCCCCTTCTTCCCAAAGCTGAAAGAGAGCAGCGCTCCGCCCCCCATCGCCACCAGCATCACCAACGCCGTCGATCTCCCCCACCACCTCCGCCATGGCTCCGAAAGCCGACAAGGGGAAGGTCGTGAAGTCGGTCGAGGCGCAGCGGCTCGCGGCGCTGCGAAAGGAGCGGGCAATCTTCCCCCCTCAGCTCGCCGCAAAGGAGCTGAGGACGTACTACTACCTCTTCTGGTCGACGGAGACGCGAGCGCACCCGCGTACGAAGGTACTCCCAGCTGCCGCTTCGGACCTGGCTCCGAATGGATACCCTTTCTTCGCGCTGTTCTTCTACTACGGGCTCTGCCCGCCTTTCTCTGAATTTTTCTGTGATATCATGAACACCTACGGGTTCCGCCTCCTTGACTTCACCCCCAATGCCGTTCTGACCATGGCAGTTTTCGCACATCTCTGCGAAAACTTTGTCGGAGTCTACCCAAATGTAGCTCTCTTTCGCCACTTCTTTATGCCCCGAGTTGAGAGAGGGGAGCCTTTATCCGGCGGAATCGCCTGGATCTCGAGAGTCGGCAAGATGGAAGCTTATCTGGAGGGAGAGCTCCGCAGCAAGTGGGAGGAATGGAGAGCAGACTGGTGTTGGATTGTCGAGGAGAACCCGCAGCCATTTACCACCCAGCGCCAAGCCCCGATAGCGCGCGGCAACGATTGGAGCAACGTGGCCCCGGAAGACGATAGGCTGAAGATTGCCGTCAGCCGGATCCTACGCCTCAGGCTTGCCGGGCTCACCGTAGGCGCCGTTGGTACAGATTTTCTTCGTCGCCGCATCGCCCCCCTGCAATAGAGGAGGAGACCCGCCTGGGAGTTCCAGAATGCAGCGGATATCATGAGGCTGCGCCCAGGCCTCAACTTCAACTTCACTGTCGTGGAACTGGACGCGATGATCCTGGAACTGTTCAAGCGCGATCCTCAACATCCCGAAGCGTTCATGTTGCCGAGGGGTGTCGTTCTGCTGTGCAACAACTCCTCGCTCGACCGCATCCGTGCAATGATGCCGCTATGCGATTCGCATGGAATCGTTCCAACTTGGCAAGAGCCCGCAGACGACGTCATGCAGGAGTTCTTTGACGGCTTGGTAGAAGTGGCGGTCCGCTCCGATGAATAAAAGAGCCTCACCCGCGACACCACCGATGTGGAGATGCAGCGCATCGCCACTAGGCTGGAAGAGGCGGCAGCAGCCGCTGCCGTGGGCGAGTTCGGATTCACCGTGGAGGAGGCAGAGGCAGCAGAGGCGACAAGCCTTGTCGAGCGAGAGGAGCTTGCCGGCGAGGAAGAGCTTGTCGGGCCTGAGGCTGAGTTGAGCGAGCCCGCCAAGGGCGCGAACGACTCGTTGAAGATCGGCTCCTCCTCCTCCCCACCTTCAGCTAGCCCGCCGCAAGCAGAGCCCCCGGCTCCACCAAGAAGGCGTCTCCGCAAGGCCTGGGACGTAGCGGGGCGGTAGACGGGTCAACAGCCATCGTGCCGTGCGACACGCTCTATCGCGGCAAGCAATGTTGCCGCGGGAGCGCCTCACACCGCGGCGGCAACTGGAGCGGGCTCTTCCCGGTCCGCCGCTACTGCTCCTGCCAAGCGGACAAGGGGACCTTCTCCTCCGCCCCGTCGCACCGGAGGTGAGCCGGACTTCGATCTCTCCGCGCTCAGCTCCAACGAGGAAGAAGAAGAGTAAGATTCCTTGCTGTACTTGTAGTTCTTCAATTTTGTTGCTTTGTCTTGTATCTAATTTGCTTGACTCTGAACCCATTCCTTTTCAGGACGCTGGCCCAGAGAGCGGCGAAGAGAGCCAAGGTCCCGGTGATTGTCATCGAGGACGAACCCACCGCAACGGCAGGGGGTGTGTCCGAGACCACCTTGCCGGACCCGGCAACCATTCCTCAGAGCAGCCCCCAGCGCAACCCCGGCGTAAGTATATGGTTTACTTCCTGCTGTCAGGCGCGCATGGGTGCTCTTTCTTTGCTGACATCTGACTGTTGGTTTGTGTAGGAGCAGAGTAGCTTCGCTAGGAGTGCCCAGAAGCCGCTCCCGAAATGCCATCTGCTTCAACTACACCGCCAAGGGAGGATTCCCCGGCAAGGGAGCGTTCTCCGGCAAGGGAGAATTCTCCGGCAAGGGACAGTTCTCCGGCAATGGACGGCACCAGCGACCCTCTAGTGGTTGAGACCACGACTGCAGGTCCTAGTACAGGTAATCCTCTTGCTTGAAAACTTCCCTTGGGTTCTTCTTCTTCTAATTTTCTTCTTGGATATTTGCTTGATTTCTCTCCTTTTTCCGTTCGTCAGATCCATCTGCCACGGAGCCGATGGAAACCGAGGTCGCCGGCGAGGAGAACACGCGCAGCAATACCGACGACGCCGTTGCCACCGAAGGAGAAGCCGGCGCTGATGATCCCGCCGGCGAAGAGGCTGCCAAAGCTGCCGCCGCAGAAGCTGGTGAGGGATCCGGCGATCGCACTGACGGCCCCGAGGCCGCAGGAACGTCAGGCGCTACGCCGACCGCCGATCCCTCCACCGCTGCTGCAGCGCCAGGCTCCAAAGAGCCCCAGCTCAGCGCCTATTTGAAGGCCGGCGACGGCATCTTCATCAAGCTCCCCTGGGCGTCAAGCTCCAGGGCACCGGTCGAAGGAGAGAGCCTGGATGGAGAGGTGCTCGCCTCCGCTGGGCTGACGCTGGTCGACGCGCCAAGCAGCAGCAGCGACGAGCCTGAGGAGGAGCAGCTGCTGCGGAAGCTGTTGTCGCTCTACCGCGCTCGACAGGCCAAGCTGGTGTCCCGAGAAGCGCTTGTCGCGAAGGCGGGAGTGGACATTGAGAAACGTGCGGAGGAGCTCCGGGGTTTCAGGCAGGAAACTCTCCGGTCCCTGGCAGAGGAGCGGGAGCAAGTCGCCGAGGAGTGGAAAACCTTCCTCCTCGAGAAGGCTGAAGTTGAAGAGCAACAACGGCTTGTTGCCGAGAAGCTGTCTGCGCAGGAAGGCGAGTTGATGCAGCGGAAAGTTAACCTTGACAGCCACGAGGAGGAGCTTGCCGCGCACGAGCAAACATTCGGCGGGGCTCTCAAGGAAGCAAAGGATGCTGCCGCAGCTGCCGAGGCCGCCAAGAAGGAGCTGGAGACGAAGATGGCGCAGCTGGAGGCCGATCTCAAGGCGAGCGGTGAGGAGCTTGTCGCGCTCAAGCGTGAGCGCGAGAAGGACACCTCCGCTCATGGCGAGCTGCAAGGTCGTCTCGCTGAGAGGAGCAAAGAGCTTAGCGCCGCCAAGGACTCCAACGCGGATCTTGAGTTGAAGCTGGCTACTTTGACTCAGACGCTGGACGGCGCCAGGGAGCGGGAGGTGGCCTTGTCGGAGAAGATCAAGGCTGACGAGGCGCTGCTGGCGAATGCTGCTGCCGCCCAGAACACCTTTAGGGAGAATGTGGAGCATTGGACCGAGGGTCTCGTGGATGTTGCCGCAGCCATCGACGGGGAGCTGGTGCAGCTGGGGATGGAGGATCTCGGGTACTCCTCCGATGAGCACCTCCAACCCAGCGCCAAGCTCAGCTTGTTCTTCAAAGGCGTGGCGACGGCCCTCCAGCGACTTCGGGAGAAGATCCCAAAGCAGCTGGCCGACGAGTCGCGCAAGATCTGCGCGGGAGCTCTTCAAAAGGTGCTGGTGAAGGTGGCCTTCCGCAACCCAGGCCTCAACCTCACCAACGTCCTTAGGACCTTGCCGCCGGATGCTGATCTGGAAGCGCTCAAGACCCTTGTCGCACCCATTGTGGACAAGGTGAGCGGGATCAAGAGGGTTGAGGAAGATCGCGTAGATTAGGCCGCCCATTTTCTCTTTTTCTTGTCGTTGCTGGTCACGTTATGAGAACAATCTATTAGAGCTGCGACAAGCTATCCTGTAATATGACTCTATTTTGGGTAGCGATTGCTATGTTATTTCCTTTACTTGATTCCTTCCTTTGTATGTTTTTGCCCTACGCTTTTAGGGAACTTGTCGGCGCAGGCACCTTAGCCGCGAGCGCTGAGTGCGAAACGTCAGCAGCATGCTGGCGGTGCCGCTACCGACAAGAAACCTTGTCGCAACTAGCCGCAGCTCACTTAAGTTGTTGAGCGGACTCGAAACAAAGTAAGGGCGCAACTAGCTACGAGTTGGTTCCTCCGCGCACAGGTTTTCCATACAAAGCACGGTCGTTCGAGGAAGATAACTTAAAATTTTTAAAACTGATTGCTCAAACTTTAGCAACTTAGCTTTTCTGTCGTTTGCTTTCCGGTAAGGCGAAACTTCCTTGAACGACGCCTGGTCCACACCATTATCTTCTCCTTTCCCCCCGACAAACTTGTGGGCGAGGGAACCTTCCTTCCTTTGAGAAAGAAGAGAAAATAAAGATATGGGGCCTTACGGCCCGTTATTGCTTACCGGGGGTAGTTGCTGCACAAAGTGTCAGATAATGCATGCAAAGAAAAGTAAAAAGCATGAAATTGACAAGATGTGCGGAGCACATGAGCTATACTTATGCACGGGGTCTGCGCCCGGCTTTGTACAAAGGATTACATACAACATCGGCAAGACTTGTACAAAAGGTGGCTGCCGGAACAGGTTCCGGTAACCGCGCCTTACGGGTAAAACTTACGAAGATGCTCAATGTACCAGGAGTTGCTCACCGGAATGCCATCTTCGGTCTCAAGGCGGACAGCACCAGGCCTAGTGACTCGTTTCACCCGGTAAGGGCCTTCCTACTTCGGGGTCAACTTGTTGGAATTCTTGGCGGACTGAATGCGCAGAAGAACAAGGTCGCCTTCCTCGAGACTTCTGGCATTAACTTTGCGGCTATGGTAGCGGCGCAAAGCTTGCTGGTATCGAGCAGCTCGTACAGCAGCCTGAAGATGGTCCTCCGCAAGGAGCAACGCATCATCTTGTCGCAACTGCTCTTGCTCAAGCTCATCATAAGAGAGCACTCGAGGTGACCCGTAAACGAGCTCCGTGGGGAGAACTGCCTCTGCTCCATAGACTAGAGCGAAAGGTGTCTGGCCAGTGGCTCGATTTGGCGTCGTCCTGACTGACCAAAGGACCACCGGCAGCTCCTTGATCCAATTCTTTCCGCACTTGCGCAGCCTGTCGAAAGTCCTGGTCTTGAGCCCGCATAGCACTTCAGCATTCGCCCTCTCCGCTTGACCGTTGCTTCTCGGATGAGCAACAGAAGCGAAGCAGACCTTGGCGCCAAGATCTTGGACATACTGCATGAAGGTGCGGCTCGTGAATTGCGTGCCGTTGTCGGTGATGATCCTGTTAGGGATCCCGAAGCGGCAAACAATCGACCTGAAGAACTTGACTGCTGACTGTGCTGTCACCTTCCTCACTGCTTCCACTTCTGGCCACTTTGTGAACTTGTCGATTGCAACGTACTAGTACTGAAAGCCCCCAACAGCTCGGGGAAAGGGGCCGAGGATGTCGAGCCCCTAGATCAAAAATGGCCAGGATAAATGGATCGTCTGGAGAGCTTGAGCTGGCTGGTGTATCTGCTTGGAATGGAACGTTCACGCTTCACACTTGGTTACTTGTGCAGTTGCATCCTGGAGGGCTGTCGGCCAAAAGAAACCTTGCCGGAATGCTTTGCCGGCAAGTGCTCTTGCGCCAATGTGGTGACCACATATGCCTCCATGTATCTCTGCCAAGAGCTTTTGTCCGTCTTCCCGGTGAATACACTTCAATTTCACGCTGTTGAGTCTTCTTCTGTACAGTGTGTTGTCGACAAACTGGTACATACTTGACTGCCGGGCTACTCTTTCCGCTTCTTCTTGCTCTTCGGGAAGTTCTCCTGTCTGAAGGAAACAGACAATCTGTTGTGCCCATGCTGGAGCTTGCGGCTTGACAACAAGGACTAAAGGCACATCTGCTGCTGCGGGAACATCCGCTTCTTCGGCGAGAACCTGCGGCTCAGCCGGAGCTTGACGTTCCCCGGCAAGCTTGCCGGAGCAAAACTTGTCGGGAGCGTCTGCTTCAACGGAACAAACCCTAAGGCTTGCCGGAGCTGACCGCTCCTCAGCACCCTTGGTGTTGATCTTGGGGACCTTCTTGGCGGCGGCTTCGGGGAGCTCTGCCGGAAAATAGTCACCAGAAATCAACTTCCTCTTCTTGCTCTGTCCAGTTGATGGCATTACAGATGGTTGAGTCAGTCTGAGCACAAAGATCCCTGGTTCCACAGGTAACTTAAGTGCGGCGCACTTTGACAGGCCATCGGCAATGTCGTTCTGAGCTCTTGGAACATGTTCCATCTGTAGGCCGTCAAAGTGCTCTTCTAGCTTTCTCACTTCATCAACGTAAGCTTCCATCAATGGACTTTGATAATTCTTGTTCACTTGGCGGACGACAAGCTGTGAGTCACCCCTGACAATGAGCTTCTCGATCCCAAGGTCTGCTGCAATCCTGAGACCGGCAAGCAAACCCTCATACTCTGCGGTATTGTTCGTTGCTTGCTCCTTGGGAAAGTGCATCTGGACTACGTACTTGAGGTGCTCTCCGGTGGGTGCAACAAGTAGCACGCCCGCACCGGCGCCTTGTAGAGAAAAGGCACCATCAAAGTACATCAGCCACTCTTTGCTTGCTTCCTTGACGGGGATGCTTGTTTCTGGAATTTCTTCATCTTGTGTTGGCATCCATTCTGCTATGAACTCCGCCAATGCTCTACTTTGGATAGTTGAAGTGCTCTCAAACTTGAGGCCAAAGCTTGACAGTTCCAGTGCCCACTCGACAATCCTGCCTGTTGCTTCTGGATTTTGCAGTATCCTCTTCAGCGGAAAATGAGTGACGACTGTGATCTCATGTGCTTGGAAGTAATGGCGCAGCTTTCTCGAGGCCATGAGAAGGCCGAAAAGCAATTTCTGCACACCAGAGTACCTTGACCTAGCCCCCTGCAGAAGGGAACTAACAAAGTAAACTGGGCGCTGCACCATTCTTTTCTGCATCTTCTCTCGCGCCTGCGCAGATCCATCTTTGTCGGGACCAGAGCTTGCCGGTGAAGTCCCCTGCTTGTCGCTGGATGCATCTGCCGTGGTTGCTGGCTCATCGTCCGCCTTCCTCTCCGCTACTAACGCAGCACTAACCACTTGATTGGTTGCCGCTATATATAGCAACAACTTCTCTTGTGGCTTAGGTGCGACAAGTGTTGGAGTGGAGGACATGTATCTCTTTAAGTCCTGCAGTGCATCCTCCGCTTCCGGAGTCCATTTCATTGGACCTGCCTTTTTCAATATTTTGAAAAATGGCAGGGCGCGCTCAGCAGACCTAGAGATAAACCTGCTAAGAGCAGCTACGCAACCGGCAAGTCTTCGTACATCCTTGACGCGCTTTGGTGCTTCAATCTGCTCAATGGCCTTGATCTTGTCGGGATTGGCCTCAATTTCCCACTGAGACACGAAGAATCCGAGAAGCTTGCCGGAGGGGACTCCAAACACACACTTTTCGGGGTTAAGCTTGAGGTTGATCTTGCACAGATTTGCAAAGGTTTCGTCTAAATCTTGAATCAGAGTCGCCATGTCCTTGCTCTTGACCACTATGTCATCCATGTAGGCTTCCACATTTCTGTGCATTTGCGGCTCAAAAGCGTGATGGACTACCCTTGCAAATGTTGAACCAGCATTCTTTAAACCGAAAGGCATCCGTACGAAACAGTATGTGCCACATGGGGTAATGAATGCGGTCTTCTCCTCATCCTCTTCTGCCATGAAGATCTGATGGTATCCTGAGTATGCATCAAGGAATGAAAGCAAGTCACATCCGGCCGTGGAGTCAACGATCTGGTCGATGCGCGGCAAGGGAAATGGGTCTTTGGGACAAGCTTTATTGACATCGGTAAAGTCGATACAGAGCCTCCATTTCCCATTTGCCTTGCACACGACTACAGGGTTGGCCAACCACGTAAGATGGAGCATTCCTCTGACAAGGCCTGCTGCTTCCAATTTCTTGATTTCTTCTGCGATGAATTCTTGGCGCTCCACTGCCTGCTTCCTCACTTTCTGCTTGACAGGCCGCGCATGAGGACAGACGGCAAGTTGGTGCTCGATTACTTTCCTGGGAACACCGGGGATGTCAGACGGTTGCCATGCAAATACGTCGACGTTCGCCCGCAGGAAAGCAACGAGCGCGCTTTCCTATTTAGGGTCGAGAGTGGCACTGATGGTGAAGGTACCACTAGTGCCATCCTCCTTGGTGGACACCTTCTTGGTCTCTGGTGGAGCTGCCATTGTCTTCTTACACTTGCCGGTGGACCTCGATGGTGCGTCCTCGACGGTAGCGCAGCACTTCGAAGAGGTGCGCTTGCCGGAGTGGGCATCAGAACTCTTGCCGGACTTGGTCTTCTTCTTCGCCCCGGGAGCTTCAGCGGCAAGTGACTTGCGATCTGTTGCGGCTGCTGCTTCCCGGTAGATCTTGTCGCGGCAGATAAGAGCATCCTTCTTGTCGCCAGGGACAGAGATGACACTTATCGGGCCTGGTATCTTCAGTATGTTGTATGCGTAGTGAGAGGCTGCCATGAATTTGGCGAGTGCTGGACGGCCGAGTATCCCATTGTAAGGCAATGGAAAGTCAGCAACGTCAAAAGTGACCCTCTCAGTCCTGAAGTTCAACTCGCTGCCAAATGTCACCGGCAACGTGATCTTTCCCTTCGGCTTGCTCCTTCCCGGATTGATTCCTTGGAATGTGCCTGTCTCTTCGAGCTCGCCATCAGGGATCTGGAGTTTCTGGAGTACCGCGGAGGAGATCAGGTTCAAGCCGGCCCCGCCGTCAACTAGCATCTTAGTGACCTTGAGGTTGCGGATAGTTGGTGAAACCAACATCGGCAAGCACCCGACCGCAGTTACGCGATCAGGGTGGTCCTTAATATCAAAGATTATAGGCGTGCTGGACCATTTCAGAGGCTTGCGTGACTCGATGGGTGGTTCCTCCGCATTGACTTCCCGCACCCACTGCCTGAGCTGGCGGTGTGAAGTATGCAGAGAAGCACCGCCGTCAACGCACGGGACCCCTGTGGCTTTCTGGAACTCCAGCTGATCAGTCTCCTCATCATCCATATCTTCATCGTCGTCGTCATCTTCATCCTTGTCGCGGCCGCGGGGAGGTCTATCTCCTTGCCGTTGCTTGGCCTTGCCGCGGCGTCCTCCTCGGTCGGGGCGTTTCTTGCCGGCTCCTCCAGCACCTTCCTGGGCCTTCTCCTTGTCGCGTCGCTCATATTCAGCCTTTTGCTGCTCAACAAGCTGCTCGACCTTCTTGCAGCTCTGGAGGTCATGGCCCTTGGTGCGGTGTATCTTGCAGTACTTCTTGTTGGTGCCGTCCTGCTTGTCGGCGACCGCCACAGCCTGGTAGTTGGTGCCTGCGGCAATCCCCTCACCGGAGCAACCAGCCTTGGCTTTCTTGGCGCCACCTCCATTGCCGGACTACTCAACGACCAGCACATCTTTGCCTTTCTTCTTCCTGTTGTTCCGCCGCCGGTTTTTCCTTGCCGGGGCAGCCCCCTCACTATCAGATCCTCCTGCTTCTGGATTCTCTCCGGGGAGTTTCCTCCCTTCCTCAGCACACGCACACTTGTCGGCCAGGGCATATAGCTCACTGACGTCTCTGATCTTGCACATCGCCATCTCCTCCCGCATCCTGCGGTTTCGCACGTTCTGATGGAACGCGCTGATTACCGCGGCAGGGTGAACATCTGGGATGTTGTGCTGTACGCGGCTGAATCTCTGAATGTACTTGCGCAGGGGCTCTCCTTCCTTCTGGGCGAGCAGATGAAGGTCGCTCTCTTGGCCATGAGGCTTGTGGCCGCCTGTAAAGGCGCCGACAAACTGATGGCATAGGTCTGCCCAGGAGGATATGGAGTTGTTCGGAAGTGCATGAGCCAGGATCTGACATTGGGCTTGAGTACCAGCGGGAAGTAGTTGGCCATGATCTTGTCGTCCCGTCCCCCGGCAGCTTGCACCGCGATGGTGTAGATGCTGAGGAACTCCGATGGATGCGACTTGCCGTCGTACTTCTCTGGTACGTCTGGCTTGAAATTCTTCGTGCTGGGCCACTGGACTTGCCGCAGCTCACGAGTGAACGCAGGGCAACCTACCGCGTACGGCAAGTCGCCTGGTTCCCCTGGTGCATGCATGTCGACAGAGGGCCCAGCGCGCTGGTCCAATTGACGCCGCGCTTCTCTTCGGCGCTTGATGCGAGTTCACGCGTCTTCTTGCTGTCGTTCGTGAAGAACTTGGCGCTGATCGCGACGAGCTCGTGGATCTGATGATGCGGTGGAGTCGCTGTCGAGATGGATCCGGCGAGTCGGCGATCTTGGCCTTCGGGGTGGAGAGTGCATGGTGGTTGCACCCCCACCGGTTTCATCGCCATCGGCTCGTGCCCGGCAGTCCTGCCGCGGCAGCGATGTACTTGGCTGCTGTGGAGTGTCGTCGTTGGCGAAGCCGATGAGACTCTGAATGGTGGCCCTCCATTCATCGATCTTGTCTGCCGTTGGAGGGTAATCCAGGAGCAGTTGAGCTCGGGCCAAAGCTTCTGTTGGAGTGGTGGGTGGCAGTGGCGAACGGTGCGAGGAGCGGGATATGCTCGGACTCCTAACTATGTTAGAAGGAGCAGTATCCCGTCCAGGCGACCGTGCCTCGCTCGTGCCAGCATGTTGGCGTGCACGCTGGTCTTGAGCACCCCGAGATCCACCAGCTCGATCTTGGTTCAACGAACGTATGGCCCTGCAAATACCATGACGCTGTCGGTCCTGTGCCTCCTGAGATGGGCGCAGTGCATGTAGGGACGCCGAGGTCTGCGCGGACTTGTCCTTGGACCTGGCAGCACCGTGAGCTCCCTCGTCGATGTCCGTTCTTCCGCCGGTGTCTACCCCACCACCCGTTTGCTCCGGTGGTGGTGGGATCGACGTGGACGGAACAGCTGCCTCCGAAGCCTTCTTCTTCGGTGGCATGTCGATGAAGAAGATGAAGATCTAGCTCGTGTGAACGCCGAATCAGGTTCACACAACCTCAACGCCCCCTACCTGGCGCGCCAAAGATGTCGGGGAGGCTGATCCACGAACACCTATGGGGACCGGCGGACCGGGCCCCTTTCGGTTCGGCGGGGGGCGGAGATCGCACGAAGAGCAGTTCGAGGCGAAGCACACGAGCGGTTTACCCAGCTTCGGAGCTCTCCGGAGAGATAATACTCCTACTGCTGCATGTCTGAGTGTATTGAGTTCTTGCTCGGGAGCGCTGACTGCTACAGTACACACTAGCTGCTAACGGGACCGAGCGTGAGTGTTTTTCTGCCTTCCCCCCTCCCTCTACGTTGCACATGGGCCTCCTTTTATATGCTAAAGGGGTCACCGACAGGTGGAAACGTAGACAAGGTTAAAAATGGAAAAGGGATTGGGGTCGGTACAGCTACTCGTACAGTGTATCATACCTAACCCTGACAGCAGGGGACAAAGGCATTAAATGCCCGTCTACGTCGCCCAAATAGTGCAAAAAGGGACCGTCAGGGACGCCACCGCTCGCCACCATGGCAATCTTGTCAGCGCCGCTTGCCACCGCGCACCGCTGGCTGCACAGCCTCTTGCCACGCGCGCCTAGAAAGGCCCCAGGGTGACATGTTGGTGGATTGCTGGAGCGCGGGTACAGGGTGGTAACTTTGCCGCGGCAAGCGCCTTTCCGCGGTCGTTGTCTTGTCGCATCGCGGCAAGTTCCTTGAGATGCCTTGGTTGGCCTTCCCAGCAAGCTCCTCTTGCCGGGGCCTTGTCTCCTTGGCTTGAATACTTTGTTCTTGAATGGCTCCACAGGAACCACGGGGGACCTTGGCGGTCACCCGGCAAGCCTTGCCGCGGGTTGCTGCAACTGCTCGTGCACAAGTTCGGGATACTAGGGTACCCCTACTCTAGTACACCGACACTCCGGCAGGGTGCCGGAACAGGGTCCTGATTGGTTTTTGGTGGCTATAGAGGCTTGCGGCGGCAGAACTCCCGATCTATGTTCCGTTCTGGTATTTTCGGGGTATATGGAGATATATAGGTGAAAGAAGTCGGTCGGGGGACGCTCGAGGGGCCCACAAGACAGGGGGGCGCGCCCGGAGCGCCCCCCACCCTCGTGGCTTCCTTGAAGCTTCTCTGACTTGAACTTCAAGTCTCGTGGATCATGTTCGTTCTAAAAATAACTCTCCCGAAGGTTTCATTCCGTTTGGACTCCGTATGATATTCCTTTTCTTCGAAACGTTGAAATAGGCAAGAAAACAACAATATGGGCAGGGCCTCCGGTTAATAGGTTAGTCCCAAAAATAATATGAGAGTGTATAATAAAGCCCATAAACACCCAAAATAGATAATATAATAGCATGAATGCTTCAAAAATTATAGATACGTTGGAGAGTATCATACACCCAACCATGTTATATCTTTTCTTAATAATTGAATATGGGGCTTGTGTAAAAGGTTACAAAACTATTCCAAATCAGACAAGTGCTACTTTGTTGGTTATACCAAAATGTTGGGTATTCCTCCCTCACTATACCGAGGCAAATAGTTTTGCCGCGAAACGGTGTGCTTTTAAAGAGAATGGTTCTTTCAAAAAGGTGAGTGTGAGAATAGGGCAACTCGACGAGATAAACAGTATCTTCGTCATCGGATCAACGGAAAGAGACCTTGGAAGTAATTCCAGAGTTTCCTACTATGACTGATACGGAAGTCTCTACAATAAAATGTATGAACTTCGGTCGAACTTGCAGCTGAACCACGTAGGCAAGGCTCGTGCAAACCTCTCAAGTGCACAAACGAGATATTGTTGTTATAAAACATTATACCTACGATACACAAGGAAGCGTTGATGGGCCCTAACTCCGGAATTGTGTAAATGCCAATACAACCCGAGTTAGTTTCAATATAAGTGATTCAAGATTAAAACCTTGATACACCTTTCGGAAGACTTAGAGTCTAACGAATATTTATGGAACTTAAAACTGATACGGATAAAAATGTTTTATCCATAAAGCTCGACTTGTTGAAATAACAAGTTCAAGAGTTGACTACGATGAGGTTGTTTTCATTGTAGCGATGCTTAAAGTTGGTTCGGTTAAACTAGCAATTAATACATATTTCAATCATGAGATATGAAACATGGATGACAATAGGATCTCCACCTGATAGAAATGAAACCAAGGACTTGCATGTGTTACAGTCCAAGGCATTTTGTCTATCCAGAGGATGCTAGTAAGGGTGCAAACTTCAGAGTTCCAGCGATGGACACAAGAGAGCAAAATGGAGTTAGAATCTTCATGCTTTGATGAAATGGTCAAAGGCGTTTGACTTCATCAATGTGTGATGAAGATGCTTGTAATTAGAGAAAGTAAGGGTGGGGGGGCCGTAATAATATTTCTAAAAACCTTGTGTGCTTGACACATTGTTAATTAGAAAGAAATTTCTGGACACGAATTAGGACTTCATTTGAAAATAGTTTTTTGATGAAGTGCTTAGGCTAAATAGCCTCAATATTAGGCATAATGATCTATGGAGATAGATTTACCTAATAGGGCTAAGAAATGAATACATATTGAGAAGGTGCTAAAACCTTTTAGCTTTTAAAACCGCCAAGGAGTGATTCTTGCCGGAGTCACATGGAAGAGTTTTTTGCAAGACTCGGTGTCCCAAAACACTGATGAGCAAAATACATGATGCAGATTCCACACACTTTTGTGTTTGGATTAATCATGTATTCCTTGGAATGTACAACAACCAGAGATGTCCGATACTCCCAAGGTGTTGCGAGTATGGATACTAAAGTGATCAAAGTACTGATCGTGGGACAACAGTGAAAGATGTCATTGAGTACTAGAGTAGGTACAGATGATACGTTTTCTCGCAAGAGGAGATCATGAAGAGTTCGTTGTAAAATGTTACATGGATGCAGTCTTCATCTTTTCTCCATGCGATTTTCGATTTAAGTTAAGGGTTTTGTGTAATACACAATATGGTGGCACGGTAGTTGGAAATTGTTCCAAACAGGATACAGTGGCAAATTCTATAACAAATGACTAAGTATGTTGACGCTTTAGAAGCGACAAACAAGATGTTGAATCATATAGTTCATTCATGAACTTAGTATGGTTCCAAGATGGCTTTTATCAATGGGACACTACTGCAGGTAGTTCCTCCATAACTCAGTCTGAGGAATCTAGGTTCGACCTGTGATTCACATACATAAAATCCAAGTCCATAAAAAGTATGAATTCCGTGAAAGCGTGCAAACGTGAGGATACGCAAAGAAACACGCGGAGCTGAAGTCGTCAGATCCGATGGACATCAGGCTATACCACATGTGAAGCATTTTTTACACCAGTATGCCATAGGTGTAAAGTGCATTAGCATTAACTAGATTATTGACTCTAGTGCAAGTGGGAGTCTGTAGGAGATATGCCCTAGAGGCAATAATAAATGTTATTACTTATCTCCATGTTCATAATTATGTTTATGTTCCATGCTATAACTGCTATGGTTCTCGAGTCTACAATAACACGAGGCTCGGAGGAAGACTCATATGCACGTGTGAAATAATAAATGGTAAGAAGTATTCCTAGTCTGGCCTCTAAGACTAGATCAAGTGTTGCATGATGATTCTGTTTTCCTGGTCATGGGCATGTCTATGCCAACAACTTTGAGGGTACAATGTTAAGAGAACATTTGTGTTGAATTGACCCGGATTGATGTTATGCTATGAGATTCATTCGTCACAAGTTTATGGTTGATAACATAGAGATGGTTAATGTTTGCATAATTCCTTAGACCATGAGAGTATCGAGTTTCTTCATACTTGCTTCATGAACTTTGGGGTTTGTTAAACGTCAGCCGTAAATGGGTGGCTATTACGGCGGCTTACAGGTTCATGGACAAGTGTGTCAAGTAACTTGATAGCTCAAGATTGGGATTTGCTCCTCTGACGATGGAGAGATATTCTCAGGCCCTCTCGGTGTTATGGTATCCATCATCGTCTGGGCAGACATGGTGTGATTTGATCACACGAATGCCGGAACAAGGAAACGAGAAAAGAGAACAATATAGGTAACGAGGTAACTAGCATAGTGGAAAAGTTGTTGATCCACGGGAATGCCAACATGTCTCACCTCAGGTATTTGTAACATATTGTCAAGCAACAGGAATAGCACATGGCAACTGGAGGTTCACTCGAATATTCATTCGTGTGGGTATAGGGGTCAATATGGGTGTCCACAACTCCAATGTTGATCATTGATCGGAAAGAGTTCCAGTCATGTCTATACTTCACCGAACCTATAGGGTCACATGCTTAAGCGTCATCTATCTTCTGAATACTAGACGAGTCTGAGAGAAAATCACCAAAAAAGTTTCGGACACCGAAAAAGTTTCGGACAACGGAAAAGGTTCCGCACAGAGAGGTCATCGGATGGGTTTCAGTGAAACTGAAAAGTTGTTTCAGGGGATACCATTAAGTGAAATTGGTTTCGGCACATGCCTGATAATTCTTGGAGGATGCCAGAATCATTCTGGAAGCTTTCTGGAATTTTCCGGGATAATAACCGGATATGCTCCGGAGCTGCCGAAACCACTTCAGATGCTTTTCGCAGATGAACATCACTAAACTGGACTTGTTCCAGAACGCGTTGAAAATCACTATGCTGGGTACTAGAAATGTTCTAAGCTTGCATGAATATTTTTAGTTCGAACGGACGCCGAAAAATGTCGTCGTGAATAGTGAAAGTGCTTTTTGGGATATTTTATGGAAAGCCATTATTTTGGGCTTTATCCCAAGATCTTTTGGGATGACATGGATGGATAGGAAGGTGGTGGAGCCACCCAAGAGGGCAGCCAATTTCGTTGGTGCCATTGGGGGGCCCCCGTGAGGCTTCCTTCCACCATTTGGTGCTCCACTTGCCTCCCCATTTTGCCCTTATGTGTGACATAAAGCATGGGCACTTTGGGTATTTGTGGAGGCACACTACCCCTTGGTTTTCCTATAAATAGGAGGTGAGGGGCTGCCCAAACCATCATCCCTTCTCACATACAAGTGCCATGCATTATCTGGCTTCTTCTCTCCCTCCCACGAAAAGTGTTTCGTAGAGCCGTAAGGTTGTCTGGGTTCCGGCAGGAACTAGTTCAGGACTGCGAAGCCCTGCCGGATAGATGACACCGTATATGTGCAACTCTGTAGAGAGATCGTAGTTTCGGTCTTAGTTCGTGAGTGCCTCCTGAAGGGCTGTCCTTGTGACCGTCCGAGTTTCGAAGGTCCTCCCAAAGGGCTGTCCGAGTGACCGTTCGAGTTTCGAAGGTCCTCCCGAAGGGCTGTCCGCGACACCGTCCGGGGAGGCTGTTCGACCGCCTCCCGGAGGGCTGTCTGAGGAGCAGATGAAGGTATACATCCTCGCAGTTGGGAGGTTGTAAATCCTAGCTTCGGGGATCTACACCGCCGATCGTTATCGACTCTACTTCCCGCTACACTATGAGTCGGTAACGAAAAATATCAAACCATGTATGCAGTCTCCCTAGTGGTCCTGGGCTGGTGCGTAGGTCGGAAATTTTTTGTTTTCTACTACGTTACCCTACACTGAACACGGTGATGCAGCAACAGGGGAAGCTGAAGATCAAGAGGAACCAGACCATGTGCCCGATGACGATCTCCTTCGGGTCATTGTTGATACAAAGAGACAGTGCAAAAGTGAAAAGGAGAAGCTGAAGTTCGATCGCATGTTAGAGGATCAAAAAAGGGTTGTACCCAAAATGCGAAGATGGCAACACAAAGCTCGGTACCGTACTGGAATTGCTGCAGTGGAAGGCAGAGAATGGTGTGCCTGACAAAGGATTTGAGAAGCTACTGAAAATATTGAAGAAGAAGCTTCCAAAGGATAATGAATTGTCTGACAGTACGTACGCAGCAAAGAAGGCCATATGCCCTCTAGGACTGGAGGTGCATAGGATACACGCATGCCCTAATGACTACATCCTCTACTGCGGTGCGTACAAGGATTTGAACGCATGCCTGGTATGCGGTGCATTGCGGTATAAGATCTGACGAGATGACCCTGGTGATGTTGACGGCGAGCCCCCCAGGAAGAGGGTTCCTACGAAGGTGATGTGGTATGCTCCTATAATACCAAGGTTCAAACGTCTGTTCAGAAACAAAGAGCATGCCAAGTTGATGCGGTGGCATGGAGAGGACCGTAAGAAAGACGGTAAGTTGAGAGCACCCGCTGACGGGTTGCAGTGGAGAAAAATTGAGAGAAAGTATAGGGAGAATTTTTCAGGTGACGCAAGGAACGTATGGTTTGGTTTAAGCGCGGATGGCATTAATCCTTTTGGGGAGCAAAGAAGCAATCACAACACCAGGCCCCTGACTATGTATCTATAACCTTCCTCCTTGGCTATGCATGAAGCAGAAGTTCATTATGATGCCAGTACTCATCCAAGGCCCTAAGCAACCCGGCAACAACATTGATGTGTACCTAAGGGCATTAGTTTAAGAACTTTTACAACTGTGGAATGGAAACGGTGTACGTGTGTGGGATGAGCACAAACAGGAGGAATTTGACATGCATGCGTTGCTGTTTGTAACCATGAATGATTGGCCTGCTCTCAGTAACCTTTCAGGACAGACAAACAAGGGATACGACGCATGCGCACAATATTTAGCTGACACCGAAAGTATATACCTGGACAAATGCAGGAAGAATGTGTACCTAGGGCATTGTCAATTTCCTCCGATCAACCATCAATGTCAAAAGAAAGGCAAGCATTTCAAAGGCGAGGCAGATCACTGGAAGAAGCCCGCCATGTGTACTGGTGATCACGTACTTGCTATGGTCAATGATTTACACGTAATCTTTGTAAAAGGTCCCGGTGGACTATCTGTTCTGAATGATGCTGCGGGACACGCACCCATGTGGAAGAAGAAATCTATATTTTGGGACCTACCCTACTGGAAAGATCTAGAGGTCCGCTCTTCAATCGACGTGATGCACGTGACGAAGAACCATTGCGTGAACCTGGTAGGCTTCTTGGGCGTGTATGGGAAGACAAAAGATACACCGGAGGCACGGGAGGACCTGCAACGTTTGCACGAAAAAGACGGCATGCCTCAAAAGCAGTATGAAGATCCTGCCAACTACGCCCTTACCAAAGAAGAGAAGGAAATCTTCTTTGAATGCCTGCTCAGTATGAAGGTCCCGTCTGACTTCTCGTCGAATATAATGGGAATAATAAATATGAAAGAGAAAAAGTTCCAGAACCTAAAGTCTTATGACTGCCACGTGATTATGATGCAAGTGCTTCCGGTTGCATTGAGGGAGCTTCTACCAAAAAATGTTCGATTAGCCATTTGGAAGCTATGTGCATTCCTCAATGCAATCTCTCAAAAGGTGATCGACCCAGAAATCCTACCAAGGCTAAGGAGTGATGTGGCGCAATGTCTTGTCAGTTTCGAACTGGTGTTCCCACCATCCTTCTTCAATATCATGATGCACGTCCTAGTTCATCTAGTCGACGAGATTGTCATTCTGGGCCCTGTATTTCTACACAATATGTCCCCCTTTGAGAGGTTCATGGGAGTTTTAAAGAAATATGTCCATAACCGCGCTAGGCCAGAAGTAAGCATCTCCATGGGCCATCAAATAGAGGATGTCATTGGGTTTTCTGTTGACATCATTCCTGGCCTTAAGAAGATTGGTCTCCCTCGGAGACTGACTGGAAGAGGCATGCTAGGAGGGGACTCAATAATATGTAGGGACGGGCATTCTTGGTCTCAAGTATAGTACACAGTTCTACAGAACTCTACCTTGGTGACCTCGTATGTCGATGAACACAAGAACATTCTGCGCTACAAACACCCGGAGCAATGTGACGACTGGATTACATGTGAACACATCAGGACTTTCGGCAGTTGGTTGGATACACGTCTCTGAGGTGACAACACTGTTTTTGATGAGATGTACTCGTTGTCCAGGGGACCATCTTCGACTTTATTGACTTACAAAAGGATATGAGATAAATGGGAATACCTTTTACACGATCACCCAAGATCAAAAGAGCACCAACCAAAACAGCGGTGTTCGCTTTGATGCAGCAACCAATAGGGGAAAGGACACATATTATGGTTACATAGTGGACATATGGGAACTTGACTACGGACATGATTTTAAGGTCCCTTTGTTGAAGTGCAAATGGGTCAATCTGTCAGGAGGCGGGATACAGGTAGACCCACAGTACAGAATGACAACAGTAGATCTGAACAATGATGGGTACACAGACGAACAATTTGTCCTAGCCAATGATGTGGCACAGGTTTTCTATGTGAAGGACATGTCTACCAAACCGATAAAAAGATAAGATAAGGAAGTGAATACATCATACGATGAGCCAAAGCGCCACATAGTTCCTTCAGGAAAAAGAGACATCATGGGATTGGAGGGCAAGGCAGACATGTCCGAAGATTATGAGAATTTTCATGAAATTCCTTCCTTCAAAGTCAAGGCTGACCCAAGCACCCTGTTAAGCGATGAAGAATATCCATGGTTACGGCGCAATAAGCAAAGGGCACAAGCGAAGAAAAAGAAAAAACTTTCTCTCCACAACTGTTATGATGATGCCTTTGATCTAGAATATCACTGCAGTTACATGTGAAGAAATGAAATGCCTTTTGTAACAGACGAGTTTACGTATGAAACCCTGATACTTCGAAAGAGATTGTCTGTTTTGTACACGAAGTGCACCCAGTTTTTGTCGTAACCCCATCAACTTTTTAGCCCATGCCATGTGGGTGAAATGATGACACCATGCCAATTTTCAACCTCTTCAGAGTTCATTTGAAGTGCTTTTCAATTTCAGGGTCTTATAGCTCAAAAAAATCAGTAAATGCATGAAAAATAACAAATGAAGTCACAAAGGGTTGAAAATTGTTGATGTGGCTTTGAATGGTGCATTTTGAACACACAAAAAGTCTGGAGTTAAAATAAGTTCAAAAAAATGAAATACCTTTGTAACAGACGAGTTTTCGTCTGAAACCCTGATACTTCGAAAGAGATTGTCCGCTTTATACACGAAGTGCTCCAGCTTTTTTTGTAACCCTCTCAACTTTTTAGCACATGCTATGTAGGTGAAATGATGACACAATGCCAATTTTAAACCTCTTCAGAGTTAATTTGAAGTGCTTTTCAATTTCAGGGTCATTTAGCTCAAATAATGAACTAATATAAAAAAGAATGAACTAGAAAACTTTTATGAAACTCTAATAGCAAAAATAATGAACTAAAATAAGGAACTAGAAAACTTTAATGAAACTCTAGTAGCAAAAAGAATGAACTAGAAAACGTTTATGAAACTCTAATAGCAAAAGGAATCAACTAAAAAGCTTTTATAAACCTCTAGTATTTTTGAACTAAAATTATATAAAATTTATTCAACTAAAATTATCGAAGTATTTTTTGTCCAAAACATTAATAGCAAAAATAATTTTCATAAAGAAATTTTTCGTTTGAAACTTTAATAGCAAACTGAAATAATAAAATCTGTTTTTGATTAAAACAGGTATTTCAAATAACCTAAAAATTACCAAATTGAATATAATGATAAAACACAGTAATATTAAATAGCGGGAAAAAGAATCACTCAAAATTCTATTTTTATCGTAAAGTTATTCACAAACTAGTGATTCACACAAATTGCAAAAAAAATTAAATTCAA
Organism: Triticum turgidum subsp. durum; assembly: GCA_900231445.1. Lineage (NCBI taxonomy): Eukaryota > Viridiplantae > Streptophyta > Magnoliopsida > Poales > Poaceae > Triticum > Triticum turgidum. The sequence continues at coordinate 719,256,997 of LT934124.1, read as the reverse complement.
ACTATTCAAATTGGAAAACTAATGGCACTAACAGAAAGTTTATAATTTTTATTACCTAAAAGCAAAAAGAATCAGTGAAAACCAGTAAGTATTTTGCTGTAAGTAGAAATAAAATAAAATAAATAAAGCAAAAAAGAAAAGAAAAACTGGAAAAAATAAAAAATGCCACCTACTGGGCCACCACGGCCTGAATACAACTAGAAACCCAACCATGGGCCAGGATTGAGGCCCACGGAAGGCCCAGTAGGCCCACTTGCAGCATAGTTTGTGATTTGGCCCAGTAAGCCTGCATTTGAGAGGAGCTCGAGAGGGCAGCCATAGTGGGGCTTATAAACCACTCCGAGCTCCTCTCAACTAGCGAGGTGGGACTAAACATTTGGGCGCGGGCAACACAAGGCCTTTGGTCCAGGTTGGTAGCACTAACCGGGACTAAAGGGTGGCATCGGTACCGGTTCGTGGCACCAACCGGGACCAATGCCTCCCTTTAGTCCCGGTTGGTGCTACCAACCGGGACAAAAGGCCTCTGCTTCTCGCCCTTTGGGCTGCTGAAAAGAGACCTTTGCTCCCGGTTGGTGGCACGAACCGGGACCAAAGGGGGGCATTGGTCCCGGTTTGTGCCACGAACCAGAAACAAAGCCTTTGTTATATAAGCAACACTTAGCGTTTTTTTCAAATTTAGATCGTCAGTTTATGCCCGATGATGCCGAGGTCATCGACACCGCCAGGCTGCCCCGCTCCCGTCCGCCGTCTCCGTCGTCCCCGTCACCCCTACCCCGGCCTCGTCGCACCCTGTCCCGACCTCGACG
>LT934124.1:719194217-719255560 GCA_900231445.1 Triticum turgidum subsp. durum | reverse complement strand
CCGCCCCGACGTCAACGACGGTCCCTGTTCATAGATTTTTTTTTTAATTTGTAGTAGTAGATGATGATGATGTATGTATGTTCACAAGCAAAGAATATGCAAAAGTTAGAATTATTTTTCTGTTCTTATATTTTGTTTGGTGATATAATTGTAGAATATGCAAATGTTTGTATGTTCATATGCAAAGAATATGTCGATTTTTTTCATAGAATTTTTATGATTTTTTTCTATTGTAATTTTGTTCATAGAATTTTTATTTTGTTCAAAGAATTTTTGTCATTTTTTTCCTGTTGTAATTTTGTTCATAGAATTTTTATGATTTCTTTTGTTTATAGAATTTTCTTCATCAATTCATGTATATGTTCATATTGTGTATGTATAGGAAAATTGTGTATCATCAAAGTCATTTATGTATATGTTCATATTTAGAAGAAAAAGAAGGAGAGGAAAAAGGAAAATAAGAAGAGGAAGAAGAAGAAGAAGAAGAAGAAGAAGAAGAAGAAGAAGAGTAAGAAGAAGAAAAAATAGATTAATATACTTCTCCTCTATTCCTTCTTCTTCTAGTCTTTTTTTCTTATTTTTTTCTTCGATCTTCTCCTCTATTCCTTCTTCTTATCCTCTCTTTTTTCTTCTTCCTCTTCTTATTTTTTATCGGGTATGTCGTTGTCTATATACCCCCTCCTCGATAACTTTGACATGAGGGGGGGGGTCGATATACCCCCTCCCCGGTAACATTATTTTCCCATGTATGTATGTCATCGTTGTCGATATACCCCCTCCTCGATAACTTCGACATGAGGGGGGGTCGATATACCCCCTCCCCGATAACTTAGACCATGGGAGCAACCCCTCCCCCCCTCGCTCGACCAACTATCGAGGACACCCAAACCCTAGAAAAAAATAAGTCGGTCTCCTACCCCCTCCCGCCCCTACCCGACAAACTCTCTCGAGATTTATAAGAGATTTATCAAGAATGCCCCCTTTATGGATGTGCATAATTAAGTTGATCCATATTTTAATCTCATCTACCATTCTATATTTGCATGTTCTCTTGTGTCGAAGTATTGAAGAAATCCATGGTTTCATAATTGGCCAGAAATAACAGGCGCATGATGGTATGAAGTTCAGCAAAGGCCATCCAAATAGCGATATTCGAAAGGCGCTTGCTGAACTCTGTACTAAGAAGCGAATTATCCTATCAGGACTCCGTTCCAAAATAATTTTTGGAGAGCTTCATACCATCATGCACCTGTTACTTCCGGCTAATGATGAAACCATGGTTTTCTTGAATCCTTTGACACTAGACAACGTGACATATAGAAGGGTAGATGAGATCAGGGAAAATAGGGACCATTTTCTGCAAATCCAGAATGGCGCCATTTTGTTAAATCACTTGTCGGTCCGGACATCGGACATTCATGAGAGAGGCGGTCCTGCCCAAACCCTAGAAGCGTTGTCGAGGCCAGCCAAAACCCTAGAAGCGTTGCCGAGGCCACCCCAAACCCTAGAAGCATTGTCGACGCCACCCCAAACCGTAGAAGTGTTGTCAAGGCCACCTCAAACCGTAGAAGCGTCAAGCTAGCTAGGTCTACATTTGCCACTAATATATCCATCTGTCGTGTTTATATATTAATTTCCATATTGGAATATTTGCAAAAACTATGGAGCACCGACTCTTCAAAACAGAATAATTGTTGGGGGACATAATCCTCGGCGGAGGTGATGTCTTGTTGCATCTCAACGACACCGATGGTCCGGAAGGAGAGGGTGAAGCAGGCTCCGGTGATCGAACAATGGAGGTGGAAGGACATGATCATGATTGCTCCAGTGACCGAATGCTGGTGGAAGAAGGAGATCGTGATGACGGCTTCGGTGACCGAATGGAGGAAAGGGTTGTTGCGAAGTTCGGCTAGGCATATATATTAATTAAGCCTATGCTCATTAGCTAATTAATGCATTAATTGTTTCGGTATGTACACATATTAATTATATTCTTTCTTCTTTTCTAGCCCTCCGGATCGAGCCAAACTTCGGTAAAGAGACGAGGCCCGAAGAAAAGGTTGCGTCGGGATGAAAGGTTCACGATCACAGCAGTAACGGGCGATGGCCAACCGATTGAACCCAGCCGTACCAAGGAAGCATTTTCTGCTCAGTGCAGGGTTCTTGTTAGGGACATGATCCTGATCAGCATCCACCAATGGAATAATCCTAAGACCGACGACCCTGAAGTTACTGATGTCAAGGATAGACAGAAAGATGATCTTTGGACCGTGCTGGAGGCAAATTTCACCCTACCACCAGAGGAGGATCCGGATAAGCCAGTTAAAGAGCCATTGGTCAAGGCTCATGCTCTTAAGAAGATGGCAGATCTATTCAGGAGGTGGAAAAATGAGTTGAAATCAACTTTGTCGACAAAGGGAAGACTCCAGAATTCACCGGCCGATTTGAGAAGATAAGAGATCAATGGCCCGCATTTGTGGCCCACAAGACATCGGAGAAGAGTAAGAAGATGTCAGCGACAAACAAGATATATGCTGCAAAGAAGGAGCGTCACCATCGCACGGGGTCAGGTGGCTACCTCAAATCCCGGCTGTTGTGGGACAAGGCTGAGAATGACCTGCTTGATAAAGGGGTCAAACTAGAGACATTGAACTGGCTAGACCGTTCAAGGACTTGGTTCTTCGGGGTTGGGGGAACCTTGGACCCTAAAATAGGGAAGTCTGTTTGGACTGACAAGCAACTTGAAATGCCAGTCAAGAAGCTTCAGAAGTATATCGCCGCAGCGCAGCAAGGGACATTCATTCTTGACAAAGAGAACAACAAGCTCACACTAGCCCTCGGGAATCTTGAGCACCCAGGACGAACACGAGGCACGGCAGGCTCCGTTGCGTCAAAGGTTGGGTTTCCTGGCGCAGGCATTTACAAAACCTGAGAAAGGAGGAGGAAAGTGGAGCAGAGCGAACTGCAGAAGCTGAATGCAGGGGTACGGGAGCTAGAGGAACAAGCAGTTCACAACCAGCAACTTGCCGGAGCTACCCTAGAAGCTACCCCGCCATCTCAGCGGAGAAGCAGTGTGGCTTCCACCGAGCTCCTTCAGCAGCCTGACTTCACGGCTCCTAGCTACCCCGTGAATGCAATCACGGAGGCTCAACATTCCCACCTTATGACGCAATGGCAGTGAAGGAAATATGCCCTAGAGGCAATAATAAAATTATTATTTATTTCCTTATATCATGATAAATGTTTATTATTCATGCTAGAAATGTATTAACCGGAAACATAATACATGTGTGAATACATAGACAAACGTAGTGTCACTAGTATGCCTCTACTTGACTAGCTCATTGATCAAAGATGGTTGTGTTTCCTAACCATAGACATGAGTTGTCATTTGATTAACGGGATCACATCATTAGAAGAATGATATGATTGACTCGACACATTCCGTTAGCTTAGCACTTGATCCTTTAGTATGTTGCTACTGCTTTTCATGACTTGTACATGTTCCTACAACTATTAGATTATGCAACTCCCGTTTACTAGAGGAACACTTTGTGTGCTACCAAACGTCACAACGTAACTGGGTGATTATAAAGGAGCTCTACAGGTGTCTTCGAAGGTACATGTTGAGTTGGCCTATTTCGAGATTAGGATTTGTCACTCCGATTGTCGGAGAGGTATCATTGGGCCCTCTCGGTAATGCACATCACTATAAGCCTTGCAAGCAATGTAGCTAATGAGTTAGTTATGGAATGATGCATTATGTAACGAGTAAAGAGACTTGCCAGTAATGAGATTTTACTAGGTATTGAGATACCGACGATCGAATCCCGGGCAAGTAACATACCGATGACAAAGGGAACAACGTATGTTGTTATGCGGTTTGACCGATAAAGATCTTCGTAGAATATTTAGGAGCCAATATGAGCACCCAGGTTCCGCTATTTGTTATTGACCAGAAACGTGTCTTGGTCATGTCTACATAGTTCTCGAACCCGTAGGGTCCGCATGCTTAAAGTTAGATGACGGTTATATTATGAGGTTATGTGTTTTGATGTACCGAAGATAGTTCGGAGTCCCGGATGTGATCACGGACATGACGAGGAGTCTCGAAATGGTCAAGAGATGAAGATTGATATATTGGACGACTATATTCGGACACGGGAATAGTTCCGGGGGTTATCGGATTTATACCGGAGTACCGGGGGGGTTACCGGAACCCCCCGTGGGGTTAATGGGCCTCATGGACCCTAAGTGGAGAAGAGGAGGGGCGGCCAGGGCTGGCCCCCCCTCCCCCTCTAGTCCAAATATGACAAGGAGGGGGGCGGTGCCCCCCCTTTCCTTCCTCTCCTCTCTCCCTTCCTTCCCCTCTCCTACTTGGACTAGGAAAGGAGGGAGTCCTACTCCCGGTGGAAGTAGGACTCCTCCCTGGCGCGCCTCCTCCTGGCCGGCCGCCCCCTCCCCCTTGATCCTTTATATACGGGGGCAGCAGGGCACCTCTAGACACGACAACAATTGATCCCTTGGATCTATTAGCCGTCTGCGGTGCCCCCTCCACCATAGTCCACCTTGATAATATCATAGTGGTGCTTAATTGAAGCCCTGGGACGGTAGAACATCAAGATCCTCACCATGCCATCGTGCTGACGGAACTCTCCCTCGACACTCGCCTGGATCGGAGTTCGAGGGACGTCATCGAGCTAAATGTGTGCTGAACTCAGAGGTGTCGTGCGTTCAGTACATGATCGGTCGGATCGTGAAGATGTACGACTACATCAACCGCGTTGTGCTAACGCTTCCGCTTACGGTCTACGTGTTGGGGAATGTTGTAGAAAATAAAAAAAATTCTACGCTTCACCAAGATCAATCTATGGAAACATCTAGCAACGAGAGAGAGGAGTGCATCTACATACCCTTGTAGATCGCGAGCAGAAGCGTTCAAGAGAACGGGGTTGAGGGAGTCGTACTCGTCGTGATCCAAATCACCGGAGATCCTAGCGCCGAACGGACGACACCTTCGCGTTGAACACACGTACGGTTGGGAAGACGTCTCCTCCTTTTTGATCCAGCAAGGGGGAGGGAGAGGTTGATGGAGATCCAGCAGCACAACGGCGTGGTGGTGGAAGAAGCGGTGATCCAGCAAGCGAGAGGGGGAGGTGGTGCGGAGGGAAAGGGCGGCGCCAGGAGCAGGGTTGCGCAGCCCTTCCTCCCCTCCTCTTTATATAGGGGCACTGGGGGGGGCCGGTCCCCTAGAGATTGGATCTCAAGGGGGGGCAGCGGCCAAGGGGGTGGCTTGCCCCCCAAGCCAAGTGGGGCGCCCCCCACCCCTAGGGTTTCCAACCCTAGGCGTAGGGGGAGGCCCAAGGGGGGCGCACCAGCCCACCAGGGGCTGGTTTCCTTCCCCACTTCAGCCCATGGGGCCCTCCGGGATAGGTGGCCCCACCCGGTGGACCCCCGGGACCCTTCCGGTGGTCCCGGTACAATACCGGTGACCCCCGAAACTTTCCCGATGGCCGAAACTGGACTTCCTATATACAATTCTTTACCTCCAGACCATTCCGAAAATCCTCGTGACGTCTGGGATCTCATCAGGGACTCCGAACAACTTTCGGGTTACCACATACTAATATCTCTACAACCCTAGCGTCACCGAACCTTAAGTGTGTAGACCCTACGGGTTCGGGAGACATGCAGACATGACCGAGACGACTCTCCGGTCAATAACTAACAGCGGGATCTGGATACCCATGTTGGCTCCCACATGCTACTCGATGATCTCATCGGATGAACCACGATGTCGAGGATTCAAGTAATCCCGTATACAATTCCCTTTGTTAATCAGTACGTTACTTGCCCGAGATTCGATCGTCGGTATCCCAATACCTTGTTCAATCTCGTTACCGGCAAGTCACTTTACTCATACCGTAATGCATGATCCCATGACCAAACACTTGGTCACATTGAGCTCATTATGATGATGCATTACCGAGTGGGCCCAGAGATACCTCTCCGTCATACGGAGTGACAAATCCCAGTCTCGATCCGTGTCAAGCCAACAGATACTTTCGGGGATACCCGTAGTATACCTTTATAGTCACCCAGTTACGTTGTCACGTTTGGTACACCCAAAGCACTCCTACAGTATCCGGGAGTTACACGATCGCATGGTCTAAGGAAATGATACGTGACATTAGAAAAGCTCTAGCAAACGAACTACACGATGTTGTGCTATGCTTTGGATTGGGTATTGTCCATCACATCATTCTCCTAATGATGTGATCCCGTTATCAACGACATCCAATGTCCATAGTCAGGAAACCATGACTATCAGTTGATCAACGAGCTAGTCAACTAGAGGCTTACTAGGGACATGTTGTGGTCTATGTATTCACACATGTATTACGATTTCTGGATAACACAATTATAGCATGAATAATAGACAATTATCACGAACAAGGAAATATAATAATAATCCTTTTATTATTGCCTCTAGGGCATATTTCCAATAGTCTTCCACTTGCACTAGAGTCAATAATCTAGTTACGTTGTGATGAATTGAACACCCATAGAGTTCTGGTGTTGATCATGTTTTGCTCGCGGAAGAGGTTTAGTCAACGGATCTGCGACATTCAGATCCGTATGCACTTTGCAAATATCTATGTCTCCATCTTGAACATTTTCACGAATGGAGTTGAAGCAACGCTTGATGTGCCTGGTCTTCTTGTGAAACCTGGGCTCCTTGGCAAGGGCAATAGCTCCAGTGCTGTCACAGATGAGAGTGATCGGCCCCAACGCATTGGGTATGACTCCTAGGTTGGTGATGAACTCCTTCATCCAGATTGCTTCATGCGCGGCCTCCGAGGCTGCCATGTACTCCGCTTCACATGTAGATCCTGCCATGACGCTCTGCTTGCAACTGCACCAGCTTACTGCCCCACCATTCAAAATATACATGTATCTGGTTTGTGACTTAGAGTCATCCAGATCTGAGTCGAAGCTAGCGTCGACGTAACCCTTTATGATGCGCTCTTCGTCACCTCCATAAATGAGAAACATGTCCTTTGTCATTTTCAGGTACTTCAGGATATTCTTGACCGCTGTCCAATGTTCCATGCCGGGATTACTTTGGTACCTTCCTACCAAACTTACGGCAAGGTTTACATCAGGTCTGGTACACAGCATGGCATACATGATAGACCCTATGGCTGAGGCATAGGGGACGACACTCATCTTTTCTCTATCTTCTGCCGTGGTCGGACATTGAGCCGAGCTCAATTTCACACCTTGCAACATAGGCAAGAACCCCTTCTTGGACTGATCCATATTGAACTTCTGCAATATCTTCTCAAGGTATGTGCTTTGTGAAAGACCTATGAGGCGTCTCGATCTATCTCTATAGATCTTGATGCCTAATATGTAAGCAACTTCTCCAAGGTCCTTCATTGAAAAACACTTATTCAAGTAGGCCTTAATGCTATCCAAAAGTTCCATATCATTTCCCATCAAAAGTATGTCATCCACATATAATATGAGAAATGCTACAGAGCTCCCACTCACTTTCTTGTAAACGCAGGCTTCTCCATAAGTCTGCATAAACCCAAACGCTTTGATCATCTAATCAAAGCGAATGTTCCAACTCCGAGATGCTTGCACCAGCCCATAAATCGATTGTTGGAGCTTGCATACCTTGTTAGCATTCTCAGGATCGACAAAACCTTCCAGCTGCATCATATACAGTTCTTCTTTAAGATAGCCGTTAAGGAATGCCGTTTTGACATCCATTTGCCATATCTCATAATCATAGTATGCGGCAATTGCTAACATGTTTCGGACGGACTTCAGCTTCGCTACGGGAGAGAAAGTCTCATCATAGTCAACCCCTTGAATTTTCCGATAACACTTAGCGACAAGTCGAGCTTTGTAGATGGTAACATTACCATCTGCGTCCTTCTTCTTCTTAAAGATCCATTTATTTTCTATCGCTCGCCGATCATCGGGCAAGTCTGTCAAAGTCCATACTTTGTTTTCATACATGGATCCTATCTCGGATTGCATGGATTCAAGCCATTTGTTGGAATCTGGGCCCGCCATCGCTTCTTCATAGTTCGAAGGTTCACCGTTGTCTAACAACATGACTTCTAGGACAGGGTTGCCATACCACTCTGGTGTGGAACGTGTCCTTGTGGACCTACGAAGTTCAGTAGCAACTTGATCCGAAGTACCTTGATCATCATCATTAATTTCCTCTCTAGTCGGTGTAGGCACCACAGGAACATATTCCTGAGTTGCACTACATTCCGGTTCAAGAGGTAGTACTTCATCGAGTTCTACTTTCCTCCCACCTACTATTTTCGAGAGAAACTCTTTCTCCAGAAAGGACCCGTTCTTGGCTACAAAGATCTTGCCTTCGGATCTAAGGTAGAAGGTATACTGTCGGTGTCAAAACCGGCGGATCTCGGGTAGGGGGTCCCGAACTGTGCGTCTAGGCGGATGGTAACAGGAGACAAGGGACACAATGTTTTACCCAGGTTCGCGCCCTCTTGATGGAGGTAAAACCCTACGTCCTGCTTGATTAATATTGATGATGTGTGTTACAAGAGTAGATCTACCACGAGATCAAGGAGGCTAAACCCTAGAAGCTAGCCTATGGTATGATTGTTGTTCGTCCTACGGACTAAAGCCATCCGGTTTATATAGACACCGGAAAGGCCTAGGGTTACACAGAGTCGGTTACAATGGTAGGAGATCTACATATCCGTATCGCCAAGCCTGCCTTCCACGCCAAGGAAAGTCCCATCTGGACACGGGACAAAGTCTTCAATCTTGTATCTTCATAGTCTTGGAGTCCGGCCGATGATGATAGTTCGGCTATCCGGACACCCCCTAGTCCGAGACCCCCTCAGTAGCCCCCGAACCAGGCTTCAATGACGACGAGTCCGGCATGTATGTTGTCTTCGGTGTTTGCAAGGCGGGTTCTCCTTCACGCTGCAGGTGTTTGCCGGATAGTGTCCGGTTGCTTCATAAATGTTGCGCTCCTTGGCTTCCACGTCCAATAATGGCCTTCTTCCACGTGTTGTACGAATGCGAAAAGCCAGGGTATTCTTACGTTTTACCCCCTAGCTGCGCAAATAAGCCGCCTATAAGAGAGGCGAGGATCCAGATCCAAATCACACCTTCCTCCTTCTGCAAGTACTCATCAAGGCGCATCTGACAAAAAATCCATTCCAACATGGATAGTCGACGCGGCTCCTCTTCTCGCGCTCCCAGCCGTCAGCCAGGAGATTGGAGGAGATGCTCAGTCCCGCATAGCAAGTTAGTGACGCTCCAAGCAGAGGGATATCTCCCCCCAGCCTTTATGGTTCCGGTTCGAGCCGGACTGCCCACCTACAAGGATGGGAAGCAGACGAAGAGCGTCCCCAATCCCTCTAAAGGAGAGCGGGTATGCTTCGTCCCCTACTTAATAAGGGGACTCGGATTTCCCATACATCCGTTTCTCTGGGGGCTCCTGGACTTCTATGGACTCCAACTTCACCACCTCATGCCTGCCTCCATTTTGCACATCGCGGGCTTCGAGCCCCATTTTGCACTGTGGAAGAGGTTGTTTTGCCTCGTACCCCGCTCTTATGAGGGGTCGATATATCGAGTGGGCGGAGCCGAAATATGGCGCATCGCCGGGACCGGATATCTATCCGGAACCCCGAAGAAGGCGTCCGAGGACTGGCCTTCGGAGTGGTTCTATATGGAAGACGCCCCGTTACCGGATCCAGTTTGGATCGGCCTCCCGGAATTTAGCAACGCTCCTCTGAAGAAACGCCTGAGTTGGCGCCCACGGAGCCCTCAACGGGAAGATGACAGGAGCGTCCACTATCTGATGGGCCGGATACGGTTACTAGCCCATTCCGGATTAACCATGATCGGAGTCATGGCCACATGCATTATGCGAGGGGTGCAGCCGCTCCAATATAGGGGCCACCCCATGTGGGATTTCAACGGGGAGAATGATGCCACCCATCATGGCCGCACGGGGCCGGGATCGTCCGCCGATCTGGTGAAGATCCTGTCCGGCTTGTATAAGGGGGAGGAGGAGGACTTCCTCCGCACGAATCCATTGAATGGATTCTCCATAAATAACCCTCGGAGCTGGGTAAGCGGACGTTTATATATCTGATCCGTGCTTTCAAAGATAAGTGTCTTACTTTATGATTTCGACGCAGGAACTGCGTCGGGATGTGGTGGGCATGGAAAGCCCAACTCCACAACCCGAGGATCCGGGAAGATCCCTTGATCCGGCCTCCGAAGAGGATCCGGACATAAAGGTGGAATTGATCGACGGGGTGTTCCACCAGCTCAGCATAGACAATGCTTTAGTCGCCATTACGGCTGACTACGCCGGTTTATGTCCAGCTTCCCAGGTGAGTACGACCGAAGTCCTGACACCGTTACTTTTTAAATGCTTATTTCTGACCATCATGTACCAATGGTGCTCTGTAGGAGGTGCCTTTACGGCGGGAAGCCGAGCCCGCGGCGACTGACCAAACGAGGCCAGTGCGGCCTAGCAGGCGGAAGAGGAGTGCGGCGCGAATCGAAACGTCGCTGCAAAGGTATAGTGCACCATTGTCTTTTAAGGGAAAGACTCCTGGGAAGCATATTAATGCTCATGATTCTTCCAGGAGAAAGAGCGCTCGCCTGACTGAGTCTGTAGAGGGTCCCACCAAGCCTCCGCCAGCCAGGCTCCAACGCCTGGTCCGGAGGGGGAGGCGAGCGCAAGGCGCGAGCCGGATGCTCCTCCAACGGAGGATGCCGATAGGTTGTCCGCCACCAGGTCTGAGGTGGAGAGCGCCATGAATCACAGGTGCCGTCGGACAGTTCTTCGTGACACGTGTTTCTCCCCTGAGGCGTTAAGTGCCTTTAATGCGGGAGACACGCACCTCCGTGCTGCTCAAGATGGTTTAACCAGAGCCACGGAGCAGTATGTAAAGGACATACGGGTAAGGAATTTTAACAGTTATATATGCCAGTAGCCCCCGAGACTTAAAATAGTTAAACTAATTGATTTAAGGATCATTTGTTATGCAGGATCTTACTGAGAAGAATACCCACCTGTCTCAGGAGCTTCAAGATGAAGGAAATATGCCCTAGAGGCAATAATAAAGTTATTATTTATTTCCTCATATCATGATAAATGTTTATTATTCATGCTAGAATTGTATTAACCGGAAACATGATACATGTGTGAATACATAGACAAACATAAAGTCACTAGTATGCCTCTACTTGACTAGCTCATTAATCAAAGACGGTTATGTTTCCTAACCATAGACATGTGTTGTCATTTGATTAATGGGATCACATCATTAGGAGAATGATGTGATTGACATGGCCCATTCCGTTAGCCTAGCACTTGATCGTTTAGTATATTGCTATTGCTTTCTTCATGACTTATACATGTTCCTGTAACTATGAGAATTATGCAACTCCCGTTTACCGGAGGAACACTTTGGGTACTACCAAACGTCACAACGTAACTGGGTGATTATAAAGGAGTACTACAGGTGTCTCCGAAGGTACATGTTGAGTTGGCGTATTTCGAGATTAGGTTTTGTCACTCCGATTGTCGGAGAGGTATCTCTGGGCCCTCTCGGTAATGCACATCATTATAAGCCTTGCAAGCAATATGACCAAATGAGTTGGTTACGGGATGATGCATTACGGAACGAGTAAAGAGACTTGCCGGTAACGAGATTGAACTAGGTATTGGATACCGACGATCAAATCTCGGGCAAGTAACATACCGATGACAAAGGGAACAACGTATGTTGTTATGCGGTTTGACCGATAAAGATCTTCGTAGAATATGTAGGAACCAATATGGGCATCCATGTTCCGCTATTGGTTATTGACCGAGAATAGTTCTAGGTCATGTCTACATAGTTCTCAAACCCGTAGGGTCCGCACACTTAACGTTACGATGACAGTTTTATTATGAGTTTATAAGTTTTGATGTACCGAAGTTTGTTCGGAGTCCCGGATGTGATCACGGACGTAACGAGGAGTCTCGAAATGGTCGAGACATAAAGATCGACATATTGGGAGCCTATATTTGGACATCAGAATCGACAATTGATCCTTGAGATCTATTAGCCGTGTGCGCTGCCCCCCCTCCACCATATTCCACCTCGATAATATCGTAGCGGTGCTTAGGCGAAGCCCTGCGTCGGTAGAACATTATCATCGTCACCACGCCGTCGTGCTGACGAAACTCTCCCTCAAATATCAGATGGATCGGAGTTCGAGGGACGTCATCGAGCTGAACGTGTGCTGAACTCGGAGGTGTCGTGCGTTTGGTACTTGATCGGTGGGATCGTGAAGACGTACGACTACATCAACCGCGTTGTGCTAACGCTTCCGCTTATGGCCTACGAGGGTACGTGGACAACACTCTCCCCACTCGTTGCTATGCATCACCATGATCTTGTGTGTGCGTAGGAAATTTTTTGAAATTACTACATTCCCCAACAGGCAGAACCTCAAAGTCAAGGCGGCTGTCGGCTCTATTGCACCTCGTGAACCCGACGCAACTTTTCACTGCCTTCCGATTCCACAAGGCTATGCTGTTGTGATGGTGGATGAAATAACGGAGGGATTTGAGGAGATCGAGCTTGACCACCCTACCGGTGAAGGGGAGACTTAGCTGGGTCTTGCTCTGAAGACTCCATGTCTATGGCGGAAGGAGCACATCAATCATCCGAACTGGACGCCTCCGCCTGTTGGGGAACGTAGTAATTTCAAAAAAAATCCTACGCACACGCAAGATCATGGTGATGACATAGCAACGAGAGGGGAGAGTGTTGTCCACGTACCCTCGTAGACTGTAAGCGGAAGCGTTAGCACAACGCGGTTGATGTAGTCGTACGTCTTCATGATCCGACCGATCCAAGCACCGAACGTACGGCACCTCCGAGTTCAGCACACGTTCAGCTCGATGACGATCCCCGGGCTCCGATCCAGCAAAGCTTCGGGGATGAGTTCCGTCAGCACGACGGCGTGGTGACGATGATGATGTTCTACCAGCGCAGGGCTTCGCCTAAGCTCCGCGACGATATGACCAAGGTGGAATATGGTGGAGGGGGGCACCGCACACGGCTAAGGAACGATCCGTAGATCAACTTGTGTTGTCGTGCCTAGAGGTGCCCCCCTGCCCCCGTATATAAAGGAGCAAGGGGGGAGGGGGCGGCCGGCCTAGAAGGGGCGCGCCAAGGGGAGTCCTACTCCCACCGGGAGTAGGACTCCCTCCTTCCTTGTTGGAGTAGGAGAAGGGGGGAAAGAGGGGGAGAGGAGGAAGGAAAGGGGGGCCGCACCCCTTGTCCAATTCGGACTAGAGGGGGGCTGCGCGCCTCCTTCCTTTCGGCCTCTCTCCTCTATTCCCGTATGGCCCAATAAGGCCCATATACTCCCCGGCGAATTCCCGTAACTCTCCGGTACTCCGAAAAATACCTGAATCACTCGGAACCTTTCCGAACTCTGAATATAGTCGTCCAATATATCGATGTTTACGTCTCGACCATTTCGAGACTCCTCGTCATGTCCCCGATCTCATCCGGGACTCCGAACTCCTTCGGTACATCAAAACTCATAAACTCATAATATAACTGTCATCGAAACCTTAAGCGTGCGGACTCTACGAGTTCGAGAACTATGTAGACATGACCTAGAACTATTCTTGGTCAATAACCAATAGCGGAACCTGGATGCCCATATTGGCTCCTACATATTCTACGAGGATCTTTATCGGTCATACCGCATAACTACATATGTTGTTCCCTTTGTCATCGGTATGTTACTTGCCCGAGATTCGATCGTCGGTATCCAATACCTAGTTCAATCTCGTTACCGGCAAGTCTCTTTACTCGTTACATAATGCATCATTCTGTAACTAACTCATTAGCTACATTGCTTGCAAGGCTTATAGTGATGTGCATTACCGAGAGGGCCCAGAGATACCTCTCCAACAATCGGAGTGACAAAACCTAATCTCGAAATACGCCAACCCAACATGTACCTTTGGAGACACCTGTAGTACTCCTTTATAATCACTCAGTTACGTTGTGACGTTTGGTAGCACCCAAAGTGTTCCTCCGGTAAACCGGAGTTGCATAATCTCATAGTTACATGAACATGTATAAGTCATGAAGAAAGCAATAGTAATATAATAAAAGATCAAGAGCTAGGCTAATGGAATGGGTCATGTCAATCACATCATTCTCCTAATGATGTGATCCCATTAATCAAATGACAACACATGTCTATGGTTAGGAAACATAACCATCTTTGATTAATGACCTAGTCAAGTAGAGGCATACTAGTGACTATATGTTTGTCTATGTATTCACACATGTATCATGTTTCCGGTTAATACAATTCTAGCATGAATAATAAACATTTATCATGATATAAGGAAATAAATAATAACTTTATTATGGCCTCTAGGGCATATTTCCTTCAGTCTCCCACTTGCACTAGAGTCAATAATCTAGTTCACATCATCATGTGATTTAATCACCAATATTCACATCTGCATGTGATTAATACCCATAGTTCACATCATCATGTGATCAACACCCAAAGGGTTTACTAGAGTCAATAATCTAGTTCACATCGCTATGTGATTAACACCCAAAAGAGTACTAAGGTATGATCATGTTTTGCTCGTGAGAGAAGCTTAGTCAACGGGTCTGTTATATTCAGAGCCGTATATATTTTGCAAATATTCTATGTCCACAATGCTCTGCATGGACCTACTCTAGCTAATTGCTCCCACTTTCAATATGTATCCAGATTGAGACTTAGAGTCATCTGGATTGGTGTAAAAGCTTGCATCGTTGTAACTTTTACGACGGGCTCTTTTATCACCTCCATAATCGAGAAACATCTCTTTAGTCCTCACTAAGGATATTCTTGACCGCTGTCCAGTGATCTACTATTAGATCAAAATTGTATTCCTTTGCCAAACTCAGAGCAAGGTATACAATAGGTCTGGTTCACAGCATAGTATACTTTATAGAACCTATGACTGAGGCATAGGGAATGACTTTTCATTCTCTTTCTATTTTCTGCAATGGTCGGGTCTTGAGTCTTACTCAACTTCACACCTTGTAACACAGGCAAGAACTCCTTCTTTGACTGTTCCATTTTGAACTATTTCAAAAATTTATCAAGGTATGTACTCATTGAAAAATCTTATCAAGCGTCTTGATCTACCTATATAGATCTTGACGCTCAATGTGTAAGCAGCTTCACCAAGGTCTTGCTTTGAGAAACTCTTATTCAAGTATCCTTTCATGCTATCCAGAATTTCTATATCATTTCCAATCAACAATATGTCATTCACATATAATATTAGAAATGCTACAGAGCTCCCACTCACTTTCTTGTAAATACAGGCTTCTCAAAAAGTCTGTATAAAACCATATGCTTTGATCAACTCATCAAAGCGTATACTCCAACTCCGAGAGGCTTGCACCAGTCCATAAATGGATCGCTGGAGCTTGCACACTTTTTTAGCACCTTTAGGATTGACAAAACCTTCTGGTTGCATCATATACAACTCTTCTTTAAGAAAACCATTAAGGTATGCAGTTTTGTTTATCCATTTGCCTGATTTCATAAAATGCAGCAATTGCTAACATGATTCAGACAGACTTAAGCATAGATACGAGTGAAAAACTCTCATTGTAGTCAACACCTTGAACTTGTCGAAAACCTTTTGTGACAATTCTAGCTTTGTAGACAGTAACACTATCAGCTCCGTCTTCCTCTTGAAGATCCATTTAATCTCAATGTCTCGCCGATCATTGGGAAAGTCAATCAAAGTCCATACTTTGTTTTCATACATGGATCTTATCTCAGATCTCATGGCCTCAAGCCATTTTGCGGAATCTGGGCTCACCATCGCTTCTTCATAGTTCGTAGGTTCGTCATGGTCTAGTAACATAACTTCCAGAACAGGATTACCGTACCACTTTGGTGCGGATCTTACTCTGTAAGGCCTACGAGGTTCTGTAGTAACTTAATCTGAAGTTTCATGATCATCATCATTAACTTCCTCACTAATTGGTGTAGGAATCACTGGAACTGATTTCTGTGATGAACTACTTTCCAATAAGGGAGAAGGTACAATTACCTCATCAAGTTCTACTTTCCTCCCACTCACTTCTTTTGAGAGAAACTTCTTCTCTAGAAAGGATCCATCTTAGCAACGAATAACTTGCCTTCGGATCTGTGATAGAAGGTGTACCCAATAGTTACTTTTGTGTATTCTATGAAGACGCACTTCTCCGATTTGGGTTCGAGCTTATCAGGTTGAAAACCTTTTTCATATAAGCATCGCAACTCCAAGCTTTAAGAAACGACAGCTTAGGTTTACTGCTAAACCATAGTTCATACGGTGTCGTCTCAACGGATTTAGATGTTGCCCTATTAAACGTGAATGCAGTTGTCTCTAATGCATAACCCCAAAACGATAGTGGTAAACCGATAAGAGACATCATAGATCGCACCATATCTAGTAAAGTACGGTTACGACGTTCGGACACACCATAACGTTGCGGTGTTCCAGGTGGCGTGAGCTGTATTCCACATTGTTTTAATTGAAGACCAAACTCGTAACTCAAATATTCGTCTCCGCGATCAGATCGTAGAAACTTTATTTTCTTGTTACGATGATTTTTCCACTTCACTCTGAAATTCTTTGAACTTTTCAATTATTTCAGACTTATGTTTCGTTAAGTAGATATACCCATATCTACTCAAATCATTTTGTGAAGGTCAGAAAATAACGATACTTGCCACGAGCATAAACACTCATTGGATCGCATACATCGGTATGTATTATTTCCAATAAGTCAGTCGCTTGTTCCATTGTTCCGGAGAACGGAGTTTTAGTCATCTTGCCCAAAAAAGGCACAGTTCGCAAGTATCAAATGATTCATAACCAAGTGATTCCGAAAATCCATCTTTATGGAGTTTCTTCATGCGCTTTACACCGGTATGACCCAAACGGCAGTGCCACAAATAAGTTGCACTATCATTATCAACTTGCATCTTTTGGCATCAATATTATGAATATGTGTATCACTGCGATCGAGATCCAACAAACTATTTTCATTGGGTGTAAAACTATTTTCATTGGGTGTATAACCATTGAAGGTCTTATTCATGTAAACAGAGTAACAATTATTCTTTAACTTCAAATGAATAACTGTATCGCAATAAACATGATCAAATTATATTCATGTTCAACGCAAACGCTAAATAACATTTATTTAGGTTTAACACCAATCCCGAAAGTATAGGGAGTGTGTGATGATGATCATATCAATCTTGGAACCACTTCCAATACACATCGTCACTTCACCCTCAACTAGTCTCTGTTTATTCTGTAACTCCTGTTTCGTGTAACTACTCTTAGCAACTGAACCAGTACCAAGTACCGAGGGGTTGCTATAAACACTAGTAAAGTACACATCAATAACATGTATATCAAATATACCTTTGTTCACTTTGCCATCCTTCTTATCCCCCAAATACTTGGGGTAGTTCTGCTTCCAGTGACCATTCCCTTTGCAGTAGAAGCATTTAGTCTCAGGCTTAGGTCCAGACTTGGGCTTCTTCACTTGAGCAGCAACTTGCTTGCCGTTCTTCTTGAAGTTCCCTTCTATCCCTTTGCCCTTTTCTTGAAACTAGTGGTCTTGTTAACCATCAACACTTGATGCTCTTTCTTGATTTCTACCTTCGTCGATTTCAACATCACGAAGAGTTCGGGAATCGTTTTTGTCATCCCTTGCATACTATAGTTCACCACGAAGTTCTAGTAACTTAGTGGTGGTGACTAGAGAATTCTGTCAATCACTATCTTATCTGGAAGATTAACTTCCACTTGATTCAAGTGATTGTAGTACCCAGACAATCTGAGCACATGCTCACTAGTTGAGTGATTCTCCTCCATCTTTTAGCTATAGAACTTGTTGGAGACTTCATATCTCTCAACTCGGGTATTTGCTTGAAATATTAACTTCAACTCCTGGAACATCTCATATGGTCCATGACGTTCAAAACGTCTTTGAAGTCCTGATTCTAAGCCGTTAAGCATGGTGCACTAAACTATCAAGTAGTCATCATATTGAGCCAGCCAAACGTTCATAACGTCTGCATCTGCTCCTGCAATAGGTCTGTCACCTAGCGGTGCATTAAGGACATAATTCTTCTGTGCAGCAATGAGGATAAACCTCAGATCACGGATCCAATCCGCATCATTGCTACTAACATCTTTCAATACAATTTTCTCTAGGAACATATCAAAATAAACATACGAAAGCAACAACGTAAGCTATTGATCTACAACATAATTTGCAAAATACTACCAGGACTAAGTTCATGATAAATTAAAGTTCAATTAATCATATTACTTAAGAACTCCCACTTAGATAGACATCCCTCTAATCTTCTAAGTGATTACGTGATCCATATCAACTACACCATGTCCGATCATCACGTGAGATGGAGTAGTTTCAATGGTGAACATCACTATGTTGATCATATCTACTATATGATTCATGCTCGACCTTTTGGTCTCCGTGTTCCGAGGCCATATCTGTATATGCTAGGCTCGTCAAGTTTAACCTGAGTATTCCGCGTGCGCAACTGTTTTGCACCCGTTGTATTTGAACGTAGAGCCTATCACACCCGATCATCACGTGGTGTCTCAGCACGAAGAACTTTCGCAACGGTGCATACTCAGGGAGAACACTTCTTGATAATTTGTGATAGATCATCTTAAAATGCTACCGTCAAACAAAACAGAATAAGATGTATAATAGATAAAAATCATATGCAATCAAAATATGTGACATGATATGGCCATGACCATCTTGTGCCTTTGATCTCCATCTCCAAAGTACTGTCATGATCTCTATCGTCACCGGCACGACACCATGATCTTCATCATCTTGATCTATATCAATGTGTCGTCACATGGTCGTCTCGCCAACTATTGCTCTTGCAACTATTGCTATCGCATAGCGATAAAGTAAAGCAATTATTTGGCACTTGCATCTTATGAAACAAAGAGACAACCATAGAGCTTCTGCCAGTTGCCGATAACTTCAACAAAAACATGACCATCTCATACAACAACTTATATCTCATCATGTCTTGACCATATCACATCACAACATGCCCTGCAAAAACAGGTTAGACGTCCTCTACTTTGTTGTTGCAAGTTTTACGTGGCTGCTACGGGCTGAGCAAGAACCGTTCTTACCTACGCATCAAAAACCACAACGATAGTTCGTCAAGTTAGTGCTGTTTTAACCTTCGCAAGGATCGGGCGTAGCCATACTCGGTTCAACTAAAGTTGGAGAAACTGACACCCGCCAGCCACCTATGTGCAAAGCACGTCGGTAGAACCAGTCTCGCGTAAGCGTACGCGTAATGTCGGTCCGGGCCGCTTCATCCAACAATACTGCTGAACCAAAGTATGACATGCTGGTAAGTAGTATGACTTGTATCGCCCATAACTCACTTGTGTTCTACTCGTGCATATAACATCAACGCATAAAACCTAGGTTCGGATGCCACTGTTGGGGAACGTAGTAATTTCAAAAAATTTCCTACGCACACGCAAGATCATGGTGTTGACATAGCAACGAGAGGGGAGAGTGTTGTCCACGTACCCTCGTAGACCGTAAGCGGAAGCGTTCACACAACGCGGTTGATGTAGTCGTACGTCTTCACGATCCGACCGATCCAAGCACCGAACGTACGGCACCTCCGAGTTCAGCACACGTTCAGCTCGATGACGATCCCCGGGCTCCGATCCAGCAAAGCTTCGGGGATGAGTTCCGTCAGCACGACGGCGTGGTGACGATGATGATGTTCTACCGGCGTAGGGCTTCGCCTAAGCTCCGCGACGATATGACCGAGGTGGAATATGGTGTTGGGGAACGTAGTAATTTCAAAATTTTCCTACGCACACGCAAGATCATGGTGATGATATAGCAACGAGGGGAGAGTGTTGTCTACGTACCCTCGTAGACCGAAGCGGAAGCATTGACGCAACGTAGAGGAAGTAGTCGTACGTCCTCCGGTTCAACCGATCCAAGTACCGTTACTCCGGCACCTCCGAGTTCTTGACACGCGTACAGCTCGATGACGCACCCTCGATCTCCTATCCAGCAGAGGCGCCGAGGGGGAGTTCCATCAGCACGACGGCGTAGTGACGATCTTGATGTTCTCCTGTTGCAGGGCTTCGCCTAAGCACCGCTACAATATGACCGAGGTGTAATATCGTGGAGGGGGGCACCGCACACGGCTAAGGAACGATCAATGATCAACTTGTGTGTGTTCTAGGGTGCCCCCCTACCCCCGTATATAAAGGAGGGAGGGAGGAGGTGGCCGGCCCTAGGGGGGGCGCGCCATGAGGAGGGGGAAACCTACTCCAAGTAGGTTTCCCTCTCTTTTCCTTATCTTATTTGGAGGGGGAAGGAAAGAGTACTAGTATTAGGAAGTAGTACTAGTAGTAGTAATAGGAAGAGGGGGAAGGAGAAAGGAAAGGGGGGGCCGGCCCCCCTCCCCAATTCGGATTGGGCTTGGGGGGCCGCGCCCCCCTCCCTTGCTCCTTCTCTCTTCCTCCTACATGGGCCCAATAAGGCCCATATACCTCTCGGGGGGTTCCGGTAACCTCCCGGGGCTCCAAACTTCTCCGGAACCTTTCCGGTGTCCGAATATATCCGTCCAATATATCAATCTTTATGTCTCGACCATTTCGAGACTCCTCGTCATGTCCGTAATCATATCCGGGACTCCGAACAACCTTCGGTACATCAAAATACATAAACTCATAATATAACTGTCATCGAAACCTTAAGCGTGCGGACCCTACGGTTCGAGAATGATGTAGACATGACTAAGACACATCTCTGGTCAATAACCAATAGCGGGACCTGGATGCCCATATTGGTTCCTACATATTCTACGAAGATCTTTATCGGTCAAACCGCATAACAACATACGTTGTTCCCTTTGTCATCGGTATGTTACTTGTCCGAGATTCGATCGTCGGTATCCAATACCTAGTTCAATCTCGTTATCTACAAGTCTCTTTACTCGTTCTGTAATACTTCATCTTATAACTAACTCATTAGTTACATGCTTGCAAGGCTTAGGTGATGAGCATTGCCGAGAGGGCCCAGAGATACCTCTCCGACAATCGGAGTGACAAAACCTAATCTCGAATTATGCTAACTCAACATGTACCTTCGGAGACACCTGTAGTACTCCTTTATAATCACCCAGTTACGTTGTGACGTTTGGTAGTACCCAAAGTGTTCCTCCGGTAAACGGGAGTTACACAATTCTCATAGTTACAGGAACATGTATAAGTCATGAAGGAAGCAATAGCAGAATACTAAACGATCAAGTGCTAAGCTAACGGGATGGGTCATGTCAATCACCTCATTCTCCTAATGATGTGATCCCATTAATCAAATGACAACACATGTCAATGGTTAGGAAACATAACCATCTTTGATTAATGAGCTAGTCAAGTAGAGGCATACTAGTGACTATATGTTTGTCTATGTATTCACACATGTATCATGTTTCCGGTTAATACAATTCTAGCATGAATAATAAACATTTATCATGATATGAGGAAATAAATAATTACTTTATTATTGCCTTTAGGGCATATTTCCTTCAGTCTCCCACTTGCACTAGAGTCAATAATCTAGATTACATAGTAATGATTCTAACACCCATGGAGTCTTGGTGCTGATCATGTTTTGCTCGTGAGAGAGGCTTAGTCAACGGGTCTGCAACATTCAGATCCGTATTTATCTTGCAAATCTCTATGTCTCCCACCTGGACTTGGTCTTGAATGGAATTGAAGCGTCTCTTGATGTGCTTGGTCCTCTTGTGAAAGCTGGATTCCTTTGCCAAGGCAATTGCACCAGTATTGTCACAGAAGATCTTCATTGGTCCTGATGCACTAGGTATGACACCTAGATCGGAAATGAACTCCTTCATCCAGACTCCTTCATTTGCTGCTTCAGAAGCAGCTATGTACTCCGCTTCACATGTAGATCCCGCCACGACGCTTTGTTTAGAACTGCACCAACTTACAACTCCACCGTTTAATAAAAACACGTATCCGGTCTGCGATTTAGAATCGTCCGGATCAGTGTCAAAGCTTGCATCGACGTAACCATTTACGACTACCTCTTTGTCACCTCCATATACGAGAAACATATCCTTAGTCCTTTTCAGGTATTTCAGGATGTTCTTGACCGCTGTCCAGTGATCCACTCCTGGATTACTTTGGTACCTACCTGCCAAGCTTATTGCTAAGCATACGTCAGGTCTGGTACACAGCATTGCATACATGATAGAGCCTATGGCTGAAGCATAGGGAACATCTTTCATTTTCTCTCTATCTTCTGCTGTGGTCGGGCATTGAGTTTGACTCAACTTTATACCTTGTAGCACAGGCAAGAATACTTTCTTTGCCTGTTCCATTTTGAACTTTTTCAAAATTTTGTCAAGGTATGTACTTTGTGAAAGTCCTATTAAGCGTCTTGATCTATCTCTATAGATCTTGATGCCCAATATGTAAGCAGCTTCACCGAGGTCTTTCATAGAAAAACTTTTACTCAAGTATCCCTTTATGCTATCCAGAAATTCTATATCATTTCCAATTAATAATATGTCATCAACATATAAAACTAGAAATGCTACAGAGCTCCCACTCACTTTCTTGTAAATACAGGCTTCTCCAAAAGTCTGTATAAAACCATATGCTTTGATCACACTATCAAAACGTTTATTCCAACTCCGAGATGCTTGCACCAGTCCATAAATGGAACGTTGGAGCTTGCACACTTTGTCAGCACTTTTTGGATCAACAAAACCTTCAGGTTGCATCATATACAACTCTTCTTCTAGAAATCCATTCAAGAATGCAGTCTTGACATCCATTTGCCAAATTTCATAATCATGAAATGCAGCAATAGCCAACATGATTCGGACAGACTTAAGCATCGCTACGGGTGAGAAAGTCTCATCGTAGTCAACCCCTTGAACTTGTCGAAAACCTTTTGCAACAAGTCGAGCTTTGTAGACAGTAACATTTCCATCAGCGTCAGCCTTCTTCTTAAAGATCCATTTATTCTCAATGGCTTGCCGATCATCGGGCAAGTCAACCAAAGTCCATACATTGTTTTCATACATGGATCCTATCTCAGATTTCATGGCCTCTAGCCATTTTGCGGAATCTGGGCTCATCATCGCTTCCTCATAGTTCGTAGGTTCATCATGGTCTAGTAACATGACTTCCAGAATAGGATTTCCGTACCACTCTAGTGCGGATCTTACTCTGGTAGACCTACGAGGTTCAGTAGAAACTTGATCTGAAGTTTCATGATCAATATCTTTAGCTTCCTCACTAATTGGTGTAGTTGTCACAGGAACCGGTTCTTGTGATGAACTACTTTCCAATAAGGGAGTAGATACAGTTATCTCATCAAGTTCTACTTTCCTCCCACTCACTTCTTTCGAGAGAAACTCCCTTCTCTAGAAAGGATCCGATTTTAGCAACGAAAATCTTGCCTTCAGATCTGTGATAGAAGGTGTACCCAATTGTCTCCTTTGGGTATCCTATGAAGATACATTTCTCCGATTTGGGTTTGAGCTTATCTGGTTGAAGTTTCTTCACATAAGCATCGCAGCCCCAAACTTTGAGAAACGACAACTTTGGTTTCTTGCCAAACCACAGTTCATAAGGCGTCATCTCAACGGATTTTGATGGTGCCCTATTTAACGTGAATGCGGCCGTCTCTAAAGCATAACCCCAAAACGATAGCGGTAAATCGGTAAGAGACATCATAGATCGCACCATATCAAGTAAAGTACGATTACGACGTTCGGACACACCATTTCGCTGTGGTGTTCCAGGTGGCGTGAGTTGCGAAACTATTCCACATTGTTTCAAATGTAAACCAAACTCGTAACTCAAATATTCTCCTCCACGATCAGATCGTAGAAACTTTATTTTCTTGTTACCATGATTTTCTACTTCACTCTGAAATTCTTTGAACTTTTCAAATGTTTCAGACTTGTGCTTCATCAAGTAGATATACCCATATCTGCTCAAATCATCTGTGAAGGTGAGGAAATAATGATATCCGCCATGAGCCTCAACATTCATCGGACCACATACATCTGTATGTATGATTTCCAACAAATCTGTTGCTCTCTCCATAGATCCGGAGAACGGTGTTTTGGTCATCTTGCCCATGAGGCACGGTTCGCAAGTACCAAGTGATTCATAATCAAGTGATTCCAGAAGTCCATCAGTATGGAGTTTCTTCATGCGTTTTACACCGATATGACCTAAACGGCAGTGCCACAAATATGTTGCACTATCATTATCAACTCTGCATCTTTTGGCTTCAACATTATGAATATGTGTATCACTAGTATCGAGATTTAATAAAAATAGACCACTCTTCAAGGGTGCATGACCATAAAAGATATTACTCATACAAATAGAACAACCATTATTCTCTGATTTAAATGAATAACCGTCTCGCATCAAACAAGATCCAGATATAATGTTCATGCTCAACGCAGGCACCAAATAACAACTATTCCGGTCTAAAACTAATCCCGATGGTAGATGTAGAGGTAGCGTGCCGACCGCGATCACATCGACTTTGGAACCATTTCCCACGCGCATCGTCACCTCGTCCTTAGCTAATCTTCGCTTAATCCGTAGTCCCTGTTTCGAGTTGCAAATGTTAGCAACAGAACCAGTATCAAATACCCAGGTGCTATTGCGAGCATTAGTAAGGTACACATCAATAACATGTATATCACATATACCTTTGTTCACTTTGCCATCCTTCTTATTCACCAAATACTTGGGGCAGTTCCGCTTCCAGTGTCCAGTCTGCTTGCAGTAGAAGCACTCAGTTTCAGGCTTAGGTCCAGACTTGGGTTTCTTCACTTGAGCAGCAACTTGTTTGCCATTCCTTTTGAAGTTCCCCTTCTTCTTCCCTTTGCCCCTTTTCTTGAAACCAGTGGTCTTGTTGACCATCAACACTTGATGCTCCTTTTTGATTTCTACCCCCGCGGCTTTCAGCATCGCGAAGAGCTCGGGAATAGTCTTGTTCATCCCTTGCATATTATAGTTCATCACAAAGCTCTTGTAGCTTGGTGGCAGTGATTGGAGAATTCTGTCAATGACGCTATCATCCGGAAGATTAAATCCCAGTTGAATCAAGTGATTATTATACCCAGACATTTTGAGTATATGCTCACTGACAGAACTGTTCTCCTCCATCTTGCAGCTGTAGAATTTATTGGAGACTTCATATCTCTCGGTCCGGGCATTTGCTTGAAATATTAACTTCAACTCCTGGAACATCTCATATGCCCCATGACGTTGAAAACGTCGTTGAAGACCCGGTTCTAAGCCGTAAAGCATGTCACACTGAACTATAGAGTAGTCATCAGCTTTGCTCTGCCAGACGTTATTAACGTCGTCAGTTGCATTAGCAGCAGGCCTGGCACCCAGCGGTGCTTCCAGGACGTAACTCTTCTGTGCAGCAATGAGGATAATCCTCAGGTTACGGACCCAGTCCGTGTAATTGCTACCATCATCTTTCAACTTTGCTTTCTCAAGGAACGCATTAAAATTCAACGGAACAATAGCACGAGCCATCTATCTACAAACAAACATAGACAAGCAAAATACTATCAGGTACTAAGTTCATGATAAATTTAAGTTCAATTAATCATATTACTAAAGAACTCCCACTTAGACAGACATCTCTCTAGTCATCTAAGTGATTACGTGATCCAAATCAACTAAACCATGTCCGATCATCACGTGAGATGGAGTAGTTTCAATGGTGAACATCTCTATGTTGATCATATCTACTATATGATTCACGCTCGACCTTTCGGTCCCCGTGTTCCGAGGCCATATCTGTATATGCTAGGCTCATCAAATATAACCTGAGTGTTCCGCGTGTGCAACTGTTTTGCACCCGTTGTATTTGAACGTAGAGCCTATCACACCCGATCATCACGTGGTGTCTCAGCACGAAGAACTTTCGCAACGGTGCATACTCAGGGAGAACACTTCTTGATAATTAGTGAGAGATCATCTTAAAATGCTACCGTCAATCAAAGCAAGATAAGATGCATAAAGGATAAACATCACATGCAATCAATATAAGTGATATGATATGGCCATCATCATCTTGTGCTTGTGATCTCCATCTTCGAAGCACCGTCATGATCACCATCGTCACCGGCGTGACACCTTGATCTCCATCGTAGCATCGTGGTCGTTACGCCATCTATTGCTTCTACGACTATCGCTACCGCTTAGTGATAAAGTAAAGCAATTACAGGGCGTTTGCATTTCATACAATAAAGCGACAACCATATGGCTCCTACCAGTTGCCGATAACTTCGGTTACAAAACATGATCATCTCATACAATAAAATATAGCATCATGTCTTGGCCATATCACATCACAACATGCCCTGCAAAAACAAGTTAGACGTCCTCTACTTTGTTGTTGCAAATTTTACGTGGCTGCTACGGGCTTAAGCAAGAACCAATCTCACCTACGCATCAAAACCACAATGATAGTTTGTCAAATAGACTCCGTTTTAACCTTCACAAGGACCGGGCGTAGTCACACTCGGTTCAACTAAAGTGAGAGAGACAGACACCCACCAGCCACCTTTAAGCACGAGTGCTCGTAACGGTGAAACCAGTCTCGCGTAAGCGTACGCGTAATGTCGGTCTGGGCCGCTTCATCTCACAATACCGCTGAACCAAAGTATGACATGCTGGTAGGCAGTATGACTTATATCGTCCACAACTCACTTGTGTTCTACTCGTGCATATAACATCAACGCATAAAACCTAGGCTCGGATGCCACTGTTGGGGAACGTAGTAATTTCAAAATTTTCCTACGCACACGCAAGATCATGGTGATGATATAGCAACGAGGGGAGAGTGTTGTCTACGTACCCTCGTAGACCGAAGCGGAAGCATTGACGCAACGTAGGGGAAGTAGTCGTACGTCCTCCGGTTCAACCGATCCAAGTACCGTTACTCCGGCACCTCCGAGTTCTTGACACGCGTACAGCTCGATGACGCACCCTCGATCTTCGATCCAGCAGAGGCGCCGAGGGAGAGTTC
The DNA here is from genome assembly GCA_900231445.1 of Triticum turgidum subsp. durum. NCBI lineage: Eukaryota > Viridiplantae > Streptophyta > Magnoliopsida > Poales > Poaceae > Triticum > Triticum turgidum. The sequence goes on along the minus strand of LT934124.1, from coordinate 719,228,282 downwards.
CGTCAGCACGACGGCGTGGTGACGATCTTGATGTTCTCCTGTTGCAGGGCTTCGCCTAAGCACCGCTACAATATGACCGAGGTGTAATATCGTGGAGGGGGGCACCGCACACGGCTAAGGAACGATCAATGATCAACTTGTGTGTGTTCTAGGGTGCCCCCCTACCCCCGTATATAAAGGAGGGAGGGAGGAGGTGGCCGGCCCTAGGGGGACGCGCCATGAGGAGGGGGAAACCTACTCCAAGTAGGTTTCCCTCTCTTTTCCTTATCTTATTTGGAGGGGGAAGGAAAGAGTACTAGTATTAGGAAGTAGTACTAGTAGTAGTAATAGGAAGAGGGGGAAGGAGAAAGGAAAGGGGGGCCGGCCCCCCTCCCCAATTCGGATTGGGCTTGGGGGGCGCGCCCCCCTCCCTTGCTCCTTCTCTCTTCCTCCTACATGGGCCCAATAAGGCCCATATACCTCACGGGGGGTTCCGGTAACCTCTCGGGGCTCCAAACTTCTCCGGAACCTTTCCGGTGTCCAAATATATCCGTCCAATATATCAATCTTTATGTCTCGACCATTTCGAGACTCCTCGTCATGTCCGTAATCATATCCGGGACTCCGAACAACCTTCAGTACATCAAAATACATAAACTCATAATATAACTGTCATCGAAACCTTAAGCGTGCGGACCCTACGGTTCGAGAACGATGTAGACATGACTGAGACACATCTCTGGTCAATAACCAATAGCGGGACCTGGATGCCCATATTGGTTCCTACATATTCTACGAAGATCTTTATCGGTCAAACCGCATAACAACATACGTTGTTCCCTTTGTCATCGGTATGTTACTTGTCCGAGATTCGATCGTCGGTATCCAATACCTAGTTCAACCTCGTTATCGACAAGTCTCTTTACTCGTTCTGTAATACTTCATCTTATAACTAACTCATTAGTTACATGCTTGCAAGGCTTAGGTGATGAGCATTGCCGAGAGGGCCCAGAGATACCTCTCCGACAATCGGAGTGACAAAACCTAATCTCGAATTATGCTAACTCAACATGTACCTTCGGAGACACCTGTAGTACTCCTTTATAATCACCCAGTTACGTTGTGACGTTTGGTAGTACCCAAAGTGTTCCTCCGGTAAACGGGAGTTACACAATTCTCATAGTTACAAGAACATGTATAAGTCATGAAGGAAGCAATAGCAGAATACTAAACGATCAAGTGCTAAGCTAACGGGATGGGTCATGTCAATCACCTCATTCTCCTAATGATGTGATCCCATTAATCAAATGACAACACATGTCAATGGTTAGGAAACATAACCATCTTTGATTAATGAGCTAGTCAAGTAGAGGCATACTAGTGACTATATGTTTGTCTATGTATTCACACATGTATCATGTTTCCGGTTAATACAATTCTAGCATGAATAATAAACATTTATCATGATATGAGGAAATAAATAATAACTTTATTATTGCCTCTAGGGCATATTTCCTTCATATGGTGGAGGGGGGCACCGCACACGGCTAAGGAATGATCCGTAGATCAACTTGTGTTGTCGTGCCTAGAGGTGCCCCCCTGCCCCCATATATAAAGGAGCAAGGGGGGAGGGGGCGGCCGGCCTAGAAGGGGTGCGCCAAGGGGAGTCCTACTCCCACTCCCTCCTTCCTTGTTGGAGTAGGAGAAGGGGGGAAAGAGGGGGAGAGGAGGAAGGAAAGGGGGGCCGCACCCCTTGTCCAATTCGGACTAGAGGGGGGCTGCGCGCCTCCTTCCTTTCGGCCTCTCTCCTCTATTCGTGTATGGCCCAATAAAGCCCATATACTCCCCGGCGAATTCCCGTAACTCTCCGGTACTCCGAAAAATACCCGAATCAGTCGGAACCTTTCCGAACTCCGAATATAGTCGTCCAATATATCGATCTTTACGTCTCGACCATTTCGAGACTCCTCGTCATGTCCCCGATCTCATCCGGGACTCCGAACTCCTTCGGTACATCAAAACTCATAAACTCATAATATAACTGTCATCGAAACCTTAAGCGTGCGGACCCTACGGATTCGAGAACTATGTAGACATGACCTAGAACTATTCTTGGTCAATAACCAATAGCGGAACCTGGATGCCCATATTGGCTCCTACATATTCTACGAGGATCTTTATCGGTCATACCGCATAACTACATACGTTGTTCCCTTTGTCATCGGTATGTTACTTGTCCGAGATTCGATTGTCGGTATCCAATACCTAGTTCAATCTCGTTACCGGCAAGTCTCTTTACTCGTTACGTAATGCATCATTCCATAACTAACTCATTAGCTACATTGCTTGCAAGGCTTATAGTGATGTGCATTACCGAGAGGGCCCAGAGATACCTCTCCGACAGTCGGAGTGACAAAACCTAATCTCGAAATACGCCAACCCAACATGTACCTTTGGAGACACCTGTAGTACTCCTTTATAATCACCCAGTTACGTTGTGACGTTTGGTAGCACCCAAAGTGTTCCTCCGGTAAACCGGAGTTGCATAATGTCATAGTTACAGGAACATGTATAAGTCATGAAGAAAGCAATAGCAATACAATAAACGATCAAGAGCTAGGCTAACGGAATGGGTCATGTCAATCACATCATTCTCCTAATGATGTGATCCCATTAATCAAATGACAACACATGTCTATGGTTAGGAAACATAACCATCTTTGATTAATGAGCTAGTCAAGTAGAGGCATACTAGTGACTATATGTTTGTCTATGTATTCACACATGTATCATGTTTCCGGTTAATACAATTCTAGCATGAATAATAAACATTTATCATGATATAAGGAAATAAATAATAACTTTATTATTGCCTCTAGGGCATATTTCCTTCACCGCCACCTCCTCCTCCTCCGGTGAGTCAGGGCACTCCGCCTCCTCCTCCTCCTCCGGCGAGTGATCAGGGCACTTCACCTCCTTCTCCGGCTGCTCTGGCGCGTTACGGCACTCTGCCTCCTTCTCCGCCTGCTCTGGCGCGTCCGAGCAGCCCGCCTCCTCCTCCGCCTCGTCAGCAACGGTGGAAGAGAGCCGCCGCAGCTCCGGCTGCTCGGGCACATCGTAGTACTCCGCCTCGTAAGCAACAAAGGAAGACAGCCGCCGCCGCTCCGGCTGCTCTGGCGTCTAGCAGTACAGCCATAGGCGGGAGGCAATACAGATTTGGTCCATCTCTCAGGCCTCTAGAGAAGTTACCATACGAGAGGACCATGGAGGAAAACGCGGAGATCTATGAAGCCTATGTGAAGGACTTCTTTGAAAAGCGAAGAGCTATGAAACATCCACCTCCGAAGGAGATGATAGATCCAGTGAAACCGAAGCGCACTATCGATGCCCTAAAGCGACCACCACCGTCTCTGCCGCAAACCAACTATGAGCGCATTATTGAAAGGACATATAAGGAAGCAGAGCGGTCAGGAAGTACTTGCAGCGATCGAAGGTTAGAAGAACAAAGAAGTGGGGGAAAATTTCCCAGCTCGGCGAACAAGCGAACCAATCATGCCCCCCGCTCAAGGTGTCTAGCGATATCATTGCTAATCATCCGGGAATGGTGCCCGGTACCAATCCTGCAGATTACCTGCTCGACGATGCACATATTGATACAATGGAGGTGGACGAATTCAAATACCGGTTCGGGGAGCCTCTCGTCAAACCTGGTCATCCTCCTCTAACAACGATGATACAAAGATTCCATGAGTGGTACATGGACACTTTCTGCGAGTCTGGGAAGGATACTTTGATGCTGAGAGTTAAAGAGGAGCACGACCTCATTGGAATTGATCTGTTGTATATTCCATTTGAGGAGTTCTTCCAGTTTTACAATCAAAAGGCCCTCGATAAAATAATCGTCACTTGCTACTCTCTGTAAGTACTACTTCTTTAATTAAGTCTCTATATATAGCTCAGCTCTTTCATTGCATGTATATATAATTATCCTCACTATATTATGCAGATTGGAGATCGTCGAATGCAGGAAAGCACAAATCTGGGACATTGGGTTCATTAACACAAATCTCATAGATGAATGGACAGTTAAATATAATGCCATAGAAACCGAGGCCAACTTGCTACAATCGTTGCTTCAAAATCAAAACAAATGAGAAAATACTCTTTCCTTACAACTTCAAGTGAGTGTTACTGTCTTATGCATATTCAGTTTCCCTTATTACTCGAGGTTATAGTAATGTAATTGATGAGTTATGCATGCATGCGCTGCTTCCACTTTATTCTGGTATAGATTAAGCTTGAGCTGGGAGTAGTAACCGTCTTCGACTCAAGACGAAAAGATCCCTAGGAGTATGCGAACATGAATGAAATGGTCCAGAAGTAAGTCCAATCGATCATTATTGCACCATATCGGCAACTTTGTTCATTTCCTGATATCAGGTAATTATTTTCTTTGTCTCATAGGGTTTGGAAAGAGTTCACCGCAAAAGCTCCGGGACTGTCAGGGGAGTTGCGATTTACACATCCGAAAGTAAGTACTACTAGCTAGTTTCGCGCATCTCTCATTGATTATAGCTAGTTTCATCAATACCATTTATAATGCTTGATTATCAGTTTGATTGACCTCTATTTCTCGTAAAGTGTTTGTGGCAGGAATCTGGGAATGATTACTGTGGATACTACGTTTGCGAGTTCATCTACAATGCGATGACCTCTAAGCGGGGCAACTCTAAAAAACAATATGAAGTGCGTAAGCAATAATATTCACAATTTTATTTTATTACCATCATGTTGAGTTTCATTCATATATATTTATTGACCCACTTGTTCAAATTAGATGTGGCAGATGCGGAATGAACTCCTACCACAAAATCGCATACAAGCAATTCAAGAGGAATTGGCATGATTCTTTCTTGACCACGTCACAAATAAAGCCGGAGAATACCATGTGGAATTTGACATTAAATGTTAGGGAATTGTAAGAGATCTTATATTGTATATATGTAGCCAGTAGCGACGGATAGATATACGAAAACTTATTGTTCGACCAATCTCTCGGAGAAGGAGAGGTCGATCACTTCTCTCTGTATATGTTCATGACGATCTTGTGTTCTTAATTGTTTAATCCATTTTCTTACTAGCTAGCGTGTAGAGCCTCTCTATACGTATAGTACGTAGCGTCGACCAAGCATGGAGATAAGAGAGGACACTTCTCTCTACTAGCTAGCTAACACAATATACGAAATCCCTAAATTAACCCTACAAAAACCCCCAACCCCCCCACCCCTTAAAAAATAAAAACCCCAGCCCCTGAACTGCTGACGCGTGGATGCTTTTTGGTCCCGGTTGGTGCTACCAACCGGAAAAAAAGGCCCTCCTGCCTGGGCAAGCCGCAGCGGCCACGTGGAGCCCCATCTGTCCCGGTTCGTAGGCGCACCGAGACTAAAGGTATTGGTCTTTAGTCCCGACCCTTTAGTCCCGGTTCCATAACCGGGACAAATGGGCCTTTGCAACCGGGACAAATGGTCCTTTTTCTACTAGTGATGGGCGACGTCTTATAGGCCTCCAGGGGGCGCCGATGGCCGGCATGTGGCCACGGCTACCCCCTCCCTCCACTGTAGCGAGAGGTGGAAGACAGGGGAGGTGCGGTTGGGCTGGGTCTCACTGTGCAACTAAGGCCCAGTGCATAGTGGGCTGCTCTGATTTTCTTATCCCCTTTATTTCTTTTCTCCTTTAACTTTTATTTTATTTTTATTTTCTGTTTCTCTAATTCATTCATTGTTTTATATTTCTTTTACATATAAAATGACTTTTGTTGTATATGACATACTTGTCAGAAAATACTAGGGAATCCGTTGAGCTAGCACAACAATTTCCAAATTATTTTGAAAAGTGTAATTATTTATTTAAATTGAAATGGACCGATTAAACTGCCGGTTCAGTTTTAAATAGGTTAGGGGCATTTTAATAATTCCATTTAGGTTTGTTTCTTCATGAAAATTACCGAGCGATTATTTTCAACCCAACGAACATTTTTATTACTGTTTAAAGAAATATTTTTTTGACTTGTAATTTAAATTTGAATTTGACTCTGGTTTTTATTAAGTGGCAATTTGGCTTGATAAACATGATGACATGGCATCATTAGAGGGGTGATTACTGTAGCATGATACTGACGGTGTTACATCATGGAGCTTGTGTTACCAATTGCCTATTGTGCAACTATGTTACATATTATGAACTCGTGAATAAGGATGGCAATTTCACCCATGGGCATCCATGGATATCTGACCCGAATGGATAGGATTTGGATGCTTTTGTGTCCATAGATAGCGTCCAAACCTGACCCGATTGCTCGTGGGTAGGGCATGATAGTATGAGTTAATGGGCCAAAATCTGCTATCCCTACCCCACAGTCACATGTCCCACGATATTTTACACTTTGTTATATGAACATGCAAAAGAAATTACGCAATCCCCGTCGTAACTTTTATTAGTTGACATTCATTCCCCTCTGTAACATACTCCAGTGCACCTTCCCTTTTTTATCTCCTTACTAAATGACTCGTCATTCTCATCTGTCAGAAAAATACTGAATGATCTTAGGTTCTTAGTGGATGCTGATTTACCATAAGTTGATGTTTACCATAATTGAAGCCTAGCCTGCCACGAGGTGAAGAATGGAAGAGTTTAGGTTAACAATTTTATGTCTCTTATATATATATATATATATATATATATATATATATAGAGAGAGAGTGGGTCTATTATGATAATACCCTTTAAGACCTTATTATGCACACCACTTTTTTATTCTGCTAACACCTGACTAACCCACTGAGCAAGCGGACCCCGACGCGCATCTCAAGTTCTGAACCGGACGCACACCCACCGGCCCACTCCCCCACTCCACCGATCCCATCCACCTTCTTCCTCCCACACCCCAGCCCCCCGATCCACCAACACACAGCCGCGCCCCCAGGCCGGCGACCTCCCACCGCCACCTCCCTCCCCTGCACCTCCGCGCCACCTCCACCCCCTTACGCTGCCGCATCACCTCGAACCACCTACCCTCCCCGCCCCACCTGCCGCCGCAGGCCAGCCACCGGATCCGCCCATCGCAGTGCTCTCGCACGTGGTCGGCGTCGGATCTGCGCGTCGCCGTCCCTGCCAACCACTTGGCCGAGGGCAGCTGGATCCGCCCTGTCGTTATCCTCCGCGGCTTCTCGACAACGGATCCGCACCAAGACCTCGTGGGGGCGTTCTCTCCGTCCCCATATCGAGGGTAACTTGGCTTCTCAGATCGGATGTCGGCCGGTGAGCTCAGGGGTCGCTGGTGACTCTCCCCTCCCAGTTCCTCCACCTCCCGCCTACCACCATCGAGCGGATCCAGAGGGGCATGGGGGGTGTCCGATGGCCTTCCCTTCCCTGCCATGTCCAGCCCCAACCTCCACTCTCGGCGCGTGGAGTGCAAAATCACCCCGGCAAGGTCCACGAGCGTCCATCCCAGCGGCTCGCGTGCAAGGTCTCGGGCGCTATGGCCTATTCAGTTCGCAGGTCCTGCTACAGACGTTCGCTACCCCGACGGTGGCAGTTGACTGTGACGCCTGCTGCAGTCCATACCCAGCGTGGTGGTTCGTTCCCCGGCGGCGACCTTCTGCCCTCCTCCCTATCTTGCTTGGGATCCCACGCGATGAAGGTCAAAACAGCAGCGACGAACCCTCTCTGTTTAGAAAGGTTTTCTTCTTTTTTCTGAACTTTGGATGTGCAGTGGTGTCGGATGCCGCGAGCAGTGCGCTGCACCTTGATTTTAATTTTGCTTGTGTGCTGAACAGAAACTAGGTTGGCCTTGCAATTCACTGGCAAGAATCTGCCTCTCCCCCTACGTAGATGCAATTTGGCCAGAAGGGCTCTGTAGACCGGTGGTTCAGCTCGCGAATGCTTTCAGATTGTTGACACCCACGTGGACGTGCGGCTCGCGGGCACACGCAGTCCGCCCCCTAGTGGCGTGTAGTACGGTACTCTCGTTGGTGCAGCCCGCTGGCTGCACCTACGCGCGACAACGATGGAGAGCGTGGCGTGCAGCTCATCGCGGCTCGGCTTGCAGCTCGGCTTGCCGCGGTGATGCAGACCACTTTGAGGAGTATTGTGGTCCACTTCAGTCAAATGTATTTATTTTTTGTAAAAAAATAGATGCAGTCCGTTTGGGAACTCCTTGCGGTTTGCACGACTGGTGTGTGAAGTGCACGATGTACTCGTGTATTTCAAAACTCGGTCGATTATGTGAAGTGCATGATGTGCTTGTGTGTTTCAAAACTTAGTCGATTCCGTCAAACACATGCAGTGCACTTGGTCCTCAGATGTGGTTCATTTTCGAGAGTGATGATGTTCACTTGTTCCTAACATGAAAGTGCGGAATTTTAGCGAAACAACAAGATAGTAGTGCCGTTCACTTGGATATATGTTGAGGTTCACTTGCCCTTGTCTCTCCGGTCCACTCTCGTTCATACAAAATATAGAAAAAAAGACAACAATAACTCATCTGAGAAAATTTACGTCCGACAAAAGAATTCATGAAGTTCATTTGACTCTTTGATGCAGTGCGGTTTTTAGTCTCAAGCAGTGTGGTTTTCAGTCGGATGAAGTACCCACGTTGATTTGGGTGTCGCGAAAAACAGAGTGTCCGCATTTTGGTAAATTCGAAATTCCTCTTAAACCATAAAGAAATAGAGAGAGTGTTCTACATGAAAAAGTTCCGTCTCGTCAATATCTTTCCAATAGCGTATTGTTTGAATCATTCCGATCAGCGGTTTGCAAAAAATTCGCCAAAAACGGCCGCTGTCACTCATCGTCCGCCGCACGATTTTCAAAATTAACTTAAAACCGTAAGGAATTTCAAAAATATTTCAACATATGAAAGTTGCGCCTCGTTCGTAGCTTTCCAACGGTGTATCACACGCCTCGTTTCGACAAACAGTTCAAAAACTGGAGCGAAAACAGTACCGAAAATTTTAAAAAACTTGAAAAACAGAATTTCGCGATTTAGTAAATTTGAAACTGCTCTTAAACCGTAACGAATTAGAGAAAGATTTATATATGAAAAAGATGCGCCTCGACGATATCTATCCAACGGCATACCATTTGCTTCATTCCGACAAGCGGTTTAGAAAAAACGCTCGCTGCCACTCGTCATCCGCCGCATCATTTTCAAAAGTGCTCTTAAACCGTGTGGAATCTCGAAAACTGTTCAACATGTCGAAGTTGCGCCTAATCCATAGCTTTTCAACGGTATATTATACGCCTCGTTCTGATAAACAATCAAAAAATTAGAGCGCAAACAGTACCAGAAAAACACTGGGTGCAGTTTTTTCCGACGCGAAGTTCACTAGTCTATATTGCAGTGCTCGTCGTCAAGAAGATGCAGTGCACTTGCGTTCACCGTGCAGTGTGGAAGTGGTGTGCAGAATAGTTATTCTGCTAATATATATTGTGTGTGTGTGTCGAGAGGGCCCAATGGATATCCAGTGGGTATGGATATCCATCGGGTTTGGACATGGACAGAATTTTTCACCCGTGGATTTTTTTATGGGCGAGCAAAGACTGTCTTCTTGAATATGGATATCGATTTGATATTGTTCAACCCGATCCAAACCCGACCCATTGCCATCCTTACTCGTGAACTTGCTTTTGGCTCCGAATTTGTTGGATATGTATGCACTTGATGGAGAGATATCTATGCATGTGTGAACTTAATTTATAGTATCTATATACTGTTGGTATATTGTTGGATATTTTGTTTCAATTGGAGAGCTGTCAAAGAAAGTAAGTAAAAAAAAGGCAATTTGGTCTATATGCCGAGTATTACACTCAGCTTACATACTCTAAGCCGTGCCGCCTAGAAAGTACACTCGACTTATAGTGCCAAAAAGCCTAGTGCCACAGCGGTTTACCTATAAGCCGTGTGTCAACCCGAGATCCTAGTTGTGCATAAGCCGCGTACGCTGGCACACGGCTTGGATTATACTCGGCTTATAGCCACATCACGTGGTGTCTCTGTTAGTGCGACCGACCGTGATCTCGCTCAGTTTGCCATGCGCCAGCACATAATACTCGGCTTACACGTAAGCCGAGCCCCCAATAAGTGACACTTGGCTTATTGACCCTAAGCCGACTGAATGTAAGTTGTGTGCTATGGGCCGAGTCTAACACTCGGTGTACTATTCGCCGAGTTTGACATGCATTTTGTCGTGTATGAAACATACACGGCTTAGAATGTTTTTCCTGTAGTGAATGTACTTATAGGTAAAAAACCTAATTTTTGGAGAAAATGTCTTACGAATTTAAGAATAAGTATGAAGATAAATAAGTAATACAAATGATATGTAAAATACTAAATGCCATATCAGTGTATTCATTCTAATAAAATACACCCTCCGTCCGGAATAACTGTCGCAGAACTGTATAAAAATGGATGTATTTAGGACTAAAATACATGTATATGCATCTATTTCTGTGCCAATTAATTTGGGACGAAGGGAGTATACATCAAAATGGAATTGTAAAAAATAAATAACATATATGGCTAGACAAATACACGGGTCACCGGATAGTGCGAGTTAACGGAACATAAGGTAAAGAAGAACTAGGGATGAAATAACCAGATACAATGACTGTTCAGGACGAACGTACTAATTTCTCAAGCTTCACGTCAGGTTTGTTTGGATGGTTGAGAAGCTGATTTTTAAGGACTGTCTTCAGGCCTTCATCCTCGGTACCCTTACACTAGTAGAAAAGAGGGCTTTGGTCCACCCCGGGTTAGCCCATTAGTCCTGGTTCAGTCTAGAACCGGCACTAATGGGGACATTAGTCCCGGTTCGTGCGTCCAGGGGCCACGTGGGCCATTTGTCCCGATTCGTCTGGACCTTTTAGTTCCGGTTGGTGCCACGAACCGGGACTAAAGGGTGCGATGCCCATTAGTCCCGATTCGTGGCACCAACCGGGACTAAAGGGTTAGACCTTTAGTCCCAGTTCGTGTCACCAACCGGTACTAATGGGGTTTGAGGCATTAGTACCGGTTCATGGCGCGAACCGGTACTAAAGGTCCCATTCTCAAACTCCACCCCACCACCCCTCCCCCCGTGGATCGCCTTTTCAGTTTTAAAAAAATAAAAGAAAATGATGAAAATGTCAAAAAAATAAAAGAAAATAAGTTTCCCATGTGATATGTGGTCTAGTTGTTGGGAAAATTTCCAAATATGAATTTTGACTTTATTTGCAAAATCTCTCTAGAATTTAGTAAAATGGGCATAACTTTTGCATACTGACTCGGATGAAAAAGTTTTTTATATGAAAAATCATCTACTCGAAAATTTACATCCAAATTTAACAGGGGGAACCCCCTTAAACATTTTTATAATCCTCAAAAACCTAACAGAAAAAAGTTACGGGGCTTTTAAGATCTAGAGTGGAAAAATCGAAAAAAATTCAAATTGTGGTCAAACAATGGTCAAACTAATTATTCTAGAATATTAGTTTTACTAAATAATTATTTCAGTTATTTTGAATTTGGGTCAAATCTGGTCAAACTGTGGTCAAACTGTGGTCAAACAATGGTCAAACTAATTATTCAAGAAATATTAGTGTTACTAAATAATTATTGTTTTTTAAAACAATAGTTTCAAACTCAAACAGTGAAATGTGTCACTTCATGCTCACGCAAAATTCCTGAGGGTTAATAGGATTGACATCTTACTACTGTCAGCAAAACAACAAGTGCAGACTTGGAAACGAGGGAGAATAGAACCCGGAAGTTAACCGTGCTCAGGCTGGGAGAGTGGGAGGATGGGTGACCGTTCGGGTAGTTAGATGATTAGGAATGATGAGGGGTGATTAGAGATTAGAGGATAAATTGAGCAGTGATGAGGGGTGGTGATTAGAGATTAGAGGTTAAAATAATTCAAAATTTCAAAAATAAAAAAAACTCAAAAAAATTCGAAAAAACAATTTAAAAAAAATTCATAAAATTTCCTTTAGTCCCGGTTGGTGTTACCAACCGGGACTAAAGGTGGAGCTCCACGTGGCTGCGACCTTTAGTCCCGGTTCCAATTTGAACCAGGACTAAAGGGGGTAGGCATTAGTAACGACCCTTTAGTCCCGGTTCAAGAACCGGGACTAAAGGCCCTTACAAACCGGGACTAATGCCCTCTTTTCTACTAGTGTTAAGACAGACTTCCCTTAGTTCATATAGGTGATCGAGGCCAGAAAGCACATATGACAACCCACGGGAGCACTCCAGCTTGAGCAGCTCAAGACTGGATCCAAATGTTACATGTAAGCTGCTGGCGTCACTACTGGAATTCTGTAAAGTTGATTTTTCCAGTACTGCGTTGCTGTCAATCTTGAGGAGCTTGAGGTTTTCAAAGAGTTCTCCTCAACTCCAAAGAAGGTTTCTCTGTGCTAGATAAAGGAGTGGGTGCAGGCTTACAACTTTGCAGACCAGCCTTTTTTACTAAGTCTGTTGCATACTTTTCTTGAGAGAGATAAAGACCATACTTGTGCTGCTTAACCTCAATACCAAGAAAGTAGTGTAGATCTCCTAGATCTTTGAGAGCAAATTCTGCACTTAAATCCTTCAACAGTGCTATTATTGCTTCATCAGATGAGCTTGTCACAATTATATCATCAACATAAATGAGAACAAATATGAATATTCTTGACTTGTTATAAATGAATAACGAAGTGTCAGACTTTGAAGGAATAAAACCAATTTCTTGCATCTTTTTACTGAGGCGAGAATACCACGCTCTTGGAGCCTGTTTCAGTCCATACAAGGTCTTGTCAAGTTTGCACACATGAAGTGGTGCATGTGCATTTACAAACCCAGGAGGTTGTTTCATGTAAACCTCTTCTCCCAGAACACCATGGAGGAACGCGTTCTGAACGTCTAGTTGTCGTAGACTCCATCCCCTAGACACAGCAATGGACGGGACAAGGCGTATGGTAGCTGCTTTAACAACTGGACTAAACGTGTCCTCGTAGTCAATATCATACCTTTGTTTAAAACCCTTTGCAATGAGTCTAGCATTATAACGGTCAATCGTTCCATCAGCTTTTTTTTTATCCTAAAGACCCACTTACAGTCAATAAGATTTTTACCTTGTCTTGGAGGGACCAAGTGCCATGTTTTATTTTTCCTTAGTGCCACAATTTCATCATGCATTGCCTTTCTCCGATGTGCATCACCAAGAGCCTCTTCAAGAGTGTTAAGTTCTCCTGGTTCACCTATTGAACAAATCATCCCATATTTTGTAATATGTTTATAATCAATGGGTTTAATTAAACCTTGTTGTAGCCGTGTGCGACGTGGAGTAGTAGCAAGAGGCACTACAGAGACCTCCGGCGCAGAGGATTCCGCACCTGGATCAGGCTGATCCTCTGCCAATCCCGAGGAGGATCCAAACACAGCTCCAGAACCGGTGTTGTCGGTAGTAGCAGCCGGGTCTGGATCTTCTGTGGTCGCCAGTTGTGATGCACGCGGCAAATCAGCCACAGAAAATCTAGGCCGAGCAGCGTCATCATCTCCTCGTGATTGCCTGGGCCCAGCTTCGACATGATCTGTCTCTGCGCTCGCCAGGGGAGTCGCAGCCTGCTGCTTGTAAACAAGTTGTTGGGCCTAAGACCGTGAGCGGTCCAGACCAGCGCTGGCCCACCATCTGTCCGGCGGCGATTGGCGTGCGTGAGGAGAGTTCCCGCGGCCTTCCAGGACCCGCCGCATTGCTGACGCGGATTGCTCGGTGCGCCCACCTCCGGCTGTCGCGGCTGCACGCGTGCCTGCGCCTGCACCTGTCGGTTCTGGTGCAGCAGATCCGCGGAAGAGCTCCGATCCCGAGGCATATTAGCTGCGCGGCAGCAGCACCTGCCCAGATCCCGAGGGAGATTTGCTGCTCAGGCTAGGGCACATGAAATATGGAGCTGCTGCACTGTTTTCTTCATGATTTTCTGCGATTTTTTCACCTCTGTTTTCTGCATCATCACAAGGCTCATAGGGGCTATCATTAGGGTTAGTCAACATATGATCATCACAATTAGTAATGCCCTCTTGATCATAGCCAAAGAGATGGGATGGTAAAAGCAATATTTCCTTGCGTAGGAGAGCACCGGCATTAGGATGTAGGTCCGCAAAGGGAAACTTGGTCTCATCAAACACGACATCCCGTGAGATGTAGACCCGTCCAGTGGAGATGTCAAGACACTTGACACCTTTGTGCTGAGCACTATACCAAAGAAAAGCACATTGCTTGGATCTAAACATGAGTTTGCGATTATTGTACGGACAAAGATTTGGCCAACAAGCACAGCCAAAGACACGGAGAGATGTGTAGTCTGGTTTGACATGGAGAAGGCGTTTCATAGGTGTTTCATTATTGATGACATGACTAGGTAGCATGTTGATGATGTGGACAGCTGTAAGAAACGCCTCGTCCCAGAATTTGAGGGGCATAGAAGCTCCTGCTAGAAGGGCCAAACCAACCTCAACTATGTGCCTATGCTTGCATTCGGTCGACCCGTTTTGTTGGTGAGCGTGGGGGCATGATACATGGTGTGATATGCCAATGTTTTGGAAGAAGGAATTGAGTTTCTCGTATTCCCCTCCCCAATCGGATTGGACAGCTATAATTTTGCTGTCAAACTTCCTTTCAACGAGTGCTTGGAAGTTCTTAAAGACTTTAAACACGTCGGACCTTTTCTTAAGAAGAAAGATCCAGGAGAACTTGCTATAATCATCGATAAAACTTACATAGTAAGTGTGTCTGCCAACAGAGGAGGGAGCAAGACTCCACACATCAAAAAAGATCAATTGCAAAGGTTTAGTAGAGACACTAGTAGATATAGGACATGGTAGCTGATGAATTGTAGCATACTGGCATGAATCACAAATAGTTTCAATATTTCGCTCACCAACAAACAGGAGCTTGATAGCACCACAAGCTTGTTTATTGAACGATCGTGCCATCGTGTGGACGAAAGCTTGATAGCACCACAAGCTTGTTTATTGAATCTTCTAAACTCCGGAATCAATGGGTAGAGCCCTCGAACACATCTACCTCGATAGAGCACTTTCTTCGTTGCCTGATCCTTAATCAAAAAGAAATAAGGATGAAACTCGAGAAAAACATGATTGTCAATAGCAATTCTATGAATAGATAGAAGATTTTTGTCGGCACTAGGAACATGCAAGATTCTTTTGAGATGTATTTTTCGGTTGGGGGTATTAAAAACCGAATGACCAATGTGACGTATGCCCATACCTTCACCACTGGCCGTGTGGATTTGGTCTTTTCCATGATACTTCTCCTTCATGGTGAGCTTCTCAAGCTCATTGGTGATGTGGTCGGTGGCTCCGCTATCGACATACTAATTTGTGTCGACCCCGTAGGAACCATCGGCAGTGGCAGCAACTTTTTCTTCGTCTTGCGAGGAATCACCATCATCATCTTCGTAGCGGTACCAACAGTCCCTCGCCATGTGGCCGGGCTTGCCACAAATTTGGCAGCGAGGCAAGTCCGAACGCGATCTGTTGGAGCCGCCACCACGGCGCCCTTTTGAGCTGCCAGAGCGTCCGCCGCCGCGAGTGTTGTTGGAGTAGCCGCCGCCACCGGACCTCCCCTTGCCATGAGAGGTGGAACGAGAGCGAGAGCCGCCACCGCGGCCTCTGGAGACATAGTTGGCCGAGGACTTGAAGCCGCCGCCGGAGCCGTGAAACTGCGCCATACGCTGATCAAAATGGCTAAGCATAGCGAAGAGCTCATAAAGGGTTACCGGAGTGACGCGAGCGTCCAAGGCGGAGACGAGGGGCTGATAGTCTTGGTCCAACCCGTGGAGGATGTAGGATATGAGCTCGTCATCTTGGATTGGTTTTCCCGCCGCGGCGAGTTCGTCAGCGAGCCCCCTCATGGGGCGAAGAAGGAGAACACTGATTGGTTGCCCTTCTGCATGTTGATCAGCGATGTGCGAATGTTGTTGACGCGGCTGAGTGACTGCGATGAGAACATGCTCGCCAGCGCCACCTAGAGTTCGCGCACCGTGGTGATCGCGGTCACTGTGACGATCACCTCCTTGGATAGGTGTTGGAGTAGATATCCAAGGACCTGCTGATCCTCCTTCACCCAGATCGGATGGAGAGAATTCGGCTCCTCGGTTTCTTTCCCAACGGCATCTTTGGTGACGTGGGTTTTGGCCGGCTTGGTCGACGTGCCGTCGACGTAGTGGTAAACGCCAGCGCCCCACAGCTGTGGCGTGATCTGAGTCTGCCACAGGATGTAGTTGGTGCGGGAGAGTTTCTCCGTGACTCCTGCGCTGAGGGTTGGCTGAAGGAGGAGGTGGAGGAAGACATGATGCGCACTTTGGTGGAGATGGGTTAGCTAGGGTTTTGGGAAGAAGATTGCTCTGTATACCATATAGAAGAGATAAAACAAGATAAAGAGTACATGAATATCTTGTATAACTACTCCTCCTTCGGTGGTGATCCTCCTTGCTGTACACGCCATCACACTACTAGGGAAAACCCTAGCAGTAGCGCGGGTTTTGTGCTCACTAGTAGCGCGGGAGGGCGCGCTACTAATAAGGCGCTACAGCTATTGCTTAGCAGCAGCGCGTGCCTGCCCGCGCTACTGCTAGGACAAATAGCTGCAGCGTTTGTTCGGTACCACGCTGCTGCTAAGGTAACTACTTGCAGCGTGTTTTCTGTCCATCGCTACTAGTACTTTTTTTTATTTTTTTATTTTTAGTGTATTTATGCGTCATCGTACAAATATTGATACAATACCAGTTATGAGGTTTACATCATTATGTCCAGAACAATGTGTCAAATGAAGGTGGATTAGGTTCAAGTGGAGGCAATATGTGGTGCATGTCAAAAGTATACTACTAATCCAAACTTGATCTAGTTTGGACTAGTAGTACTTTCGATGTGCACCACATGTTGCCTCCACTTGAATCTAATCCGCCAGCACAAGCTATTTAATCATACCCATAGTCATTACCACCAACGGTATTTATTTCTGTCTAAAAAAACAGTATTTATTTAATCACCACTAACACTAGCTAATAATAATCATCATAGTCATTACCACCAACACTAGCTATTTTATCATCATAGTAATATAGTGTAGCACATCATCATCCTCAAACTCATTTCTAGCTAGCTAATCACTCCTGCTGCTCTCTTTTAGGTAAAATAACATAAAACATGTATAGCTCTCCTCCTTGATCAAGCTGGAGCATGCAGATGAACCTGTCTCCTAATCGTGGGTAGCACATCTGTTTGCTGCCCCCTAGTACTTCTCTGCGCTCCCCCATCACATATTTGGTCTAGTCTTGCACTATTAAGCATCCGTCGCTAATCTTGAATGCACTAAAGTAATCTGTAGGATATCTTGGCCGTAAGCTGATAATACTCATGGTACCTTTAGTTTCGATCCCATAAGGCACAACATTCATCGGGAGTCCCTGTTGAAGAACATCGTATGTTAACATACTTAGCAATGAAGTTTAGTTTCAAAAATAATGTATGGAAAAGATGCACTGATGATAAATAGTAAAAATCTTACCATCCTTTCTAAATAGATGTGACCGTAGTTCATTACGAACACTACTGGTCGCACATTTTCAGTACTAACATTTCTAAATGCAGGAAGAAAATTTGTCTTGACAGTATCAAGATCCTCAAGCCATGAAACATAATGACTGAGCTCCTCGCAGTTGAGTTCAGCCCCAGGACAGTATACGGTCCTGTCTACCAAGCGCTGGACATGTTTGCTTGCACTGAAATAAGCTGATAATACAAATTAGTCGTCAACTATTTTTGAATAAACAATATCGATCAAAGACATAAATATGGTTGAGAAACTTACATAATGGTATAACTGGAGGCGTCTGCATATCGACCCAGATGTCGGTATTACCTTCAATATCATCTTCCGGACGAATATCAAAGGTGATAACCATATCAGGCTCAAATGCATAAGTCTTGCATAGTGCTCGCCATGTTTTGCATCCAAAATAGGTGTAGTCGTTTGAATTGTACAATTTTGCATGGAAAATATAACCATGCTCGGTCTTCCAGTAAACTTTCTTTTCCTCCATACTATAACTGAAACCTATCTTATCCAATACAAAAACTCTTGCATGGCAGGGGATACGCTAGTAGAATAGTAAAAATAAATAAGTGGAAGCAAATGAAGCAGATGTCATGCTTAATTACGAAAAAAAACTTGTCGCTGTGACTTACTGTATCCACTTCGAAGTTCTCGTCCAGCTTGATGTTGAAGCGCCTATCATCATCTAGGAAGATTCCGTCGCACAGGCCGCGCTCGTCTTCGCAGTATTTGCAAATACCGAAATCCTTTTCGTCGTCAGACATTTCCTATGTTCATAGTTAAAACATCAATTGAAAATCGATCGAAGACAACTACCAAGATACTCAACACACAAATCCGGGGCACTCGATATTTCCTACATATTCTGGCACAAGTCATGCCAAAATTCATGAAAAAATCCGGCATGACCTTTGCTAAAATAGGACATATCGAGCGCCTGAAATTTGCCGGAACGGAAATGAATCAACACTCCGGCAAAACATAGGCCACTCGGAGGTGTAACCCGCAAACATGACGGGCCACTTGGATATTGAGAAACACAAGATATACATTTCAAAATATCTTATAAGACTCAAATTAGCATGCATTCAATAAGGAAAAGTAAATCATCTCATACGTCCGTACATCGTCGAATATTATCACTAATACATCACGAATAGTGTCATACATATAACATCACTAATACAACTAAAACCCTAGCACACGACGGGTATCGGCGTGGGCGGTGGACACCCACAGAGAAGGAACCATCACGGGATCATAGCTCCAATGAGATCCCCGGAGAACCTGCCAGGTATTGGAGAACGGCCTGTGCTCCAACGCAAACAAGTAGCGACGGACGTGCGCGTCCTCCTCACTGACATGGTGACGCACCACCTCCGCGGAGTCCTCGAGCCTCTCGATCGTCACTGGCCCACGCGGCCGCCACCAAAGAAGGTTCGGGTCAATGACAGGCTGGCTCCTCACCAACCTGCGCCCCCCGGTAGGTAGCACCTCCCAGTACCACCCCGGCGGAGCCCAGTCCCGGACATGGCCGATCTGGTCAAGCAGGTGTCGTCCTCCACCGACTTGACGACGAGGATGCGGGATAGGCATCGTCCACGTCGAGGCGGGAAAAATTGCTTTAACTAAAAAATAGAAACAAGTTCTTACTAACTAATTCTACTAATTCAACTAGTTCTTACTAAAAATAAATTTAATATAAATAAAAATATTCTACTACCTAATTAGTACCTAGTTCTTAATATGCAACTAAAATAAACTTACTATAAATAAAAATAAACTTAATATGCAACTAAAATATAAAGAAACCCTAGGCAGAGGTAGGGGAGAGGGAGGAGCGGGCGTGCTCACCTCGGGTGACTGCGACGAGGGAGGGGTAGGGCGGCATCGAGGTCGGGGCGGCGTTGAGGTCGGGGGCGGGGGCGGCGTTGAATCTGGGGTCGGGGCGGCGTTGAGGTCGGGGGTCGGGGCGGCGTAGAGGGTGCGGAGAGCGCGCGGCGGCCGACGGGCGACGGCGGCGGCGAGAGTGGAGAGAGTTGGATTTGGGGGAAAGTGGCGTGGGGAAGGACAAACCCCGTGGTTAAGTCAGAAGTAGCAGTGGCGCGTTCCGGGAAAAGCGCTGCTGCTATCTTAGCTACAGCGCGTTCTCTGATACACGCTACTGCTACTCCTTTCTCTTTTTTCCCTTTTCCATTTAGTTTTCTTCACATTTTATTTGTTTCCTTTCACCTTATTCTATTTCTTTCATTTTCAATTACCTTTCCATTCTCTTTCCATTTAATTTTATAACCTTTAGCAGCAACGAGTTTATATTAAAATGCGCTGCTACAAACAACGTAGCGGTAGCACGGTTCGTCGTAGATCGCTACTACTATGTGTAGCCTATGGACTAAGCCGTGGGAATTTTTAGTAGTAACGTGTGTACATCAAGACGCGCTACTGCTAGATCTTTATTTGCAGCGCGGTTACCTCAGGCGCGCTACTGCTAATTAGCACCAGCGTGCTTTTTTGACCCACGATACTGCTAAAGTTCTGTGTATAGGGTTTTCCCTAGTAGTGTCATATCACGCATATTGTGTTTAACACCCTCCTTAATCACCACTTTATCAAGTTGAGATTATACTTGAAGACTTCAAAAAAAATTGTGGGAAGAGCTTTGGTGAAACCATCCGCAACTTGGTCTTGGGAGTGAATAAACCGAATGTCTAAGAGTTTGTTTGCAACTCTCTCACGGACAAAGTGAAAATCTATCTCAATATGTTTAGTTCTAGCATGAAAAACTGGATTTGCTGATAAATAGATAGCACCTAGATTATCATACCTAGTTCCTTCAAAATTGATTGTACCCATATGATATCTACGGTTGCATTGGCCAACACTTTATATTTTGCTTCAGTGCTAGATCTAGAAACTGTGGCTTGCTTCCTTGCACTCCAAGATATCAAATTAGGTCCAAAGAACACTGCAAAACCATCAGTTGAGCGTCTGTCATCTAAGCACCCTGCCTAGTCTGAGTCAGAGAAGGCACTGATAAGTGTGGAGGATGACTTGCTAAAATTCAGACCAATGCTCAATGTATTTTTCACATATCTCACTATGCGTTTTGCAGTAGTCAAGTGAACTTTGGTAGGTGCATGAAGGAATTGACATACTTTGTTAACCGCAAATGAGATATCTGGTCGTGTCAATGTCAAGTACTAAAGAGCACCTACCAGGCTTCTGTACTTTGTACTATTTTCTGAGTCCAGAAGTTCTCCTTCAGCAAGAGATAATTTTTCTGTGCTAGATAAAGGAGTGGGTGCAGGCTTACAACTTTGTAGACCAGCCTTTTTTACTAAGTTTGTTGCATACTTTTCTTGAGAGAGATGAAGACCATCCTTCTGCTGCTTAACCTCAATACCAAGAAAGTAGTGTACATCTCCTAGATCTTTGAGAGCAAATTCTGCACTTAAATCCTTCAACAGTGTTGTTATTGCTTCATCAGATGAGCTTGTCACAATTATATCATCAACATAAATGAGAACAAATATGGATATTGTGGACTTGTTATAAATGAATAACAAAGTGTCAGAATTTTAAGGAATAAAACCAAGTGCTTGCATCTTTTTACTGAGGCGAGAATATCACGCTCTTCGAGCCTGTTTCAGTCCATACAAGGCCTTGTCAAGTTTGCACACATGAAGTGGTGCCTGTGCATTTACAAACCCAGGAGGTTGTTTCATGTAAACCTCTTCTTCCAGAACACCATGGAGGAACGCGTTCTGTATGTCTAGCTGTCGTAGAATCCATCCCCTTGACACAACAATGGACAGGACAAGGTGTATGGTAGCTGCTTTAACAACTGGACTAAACGCGTCCTTGTAGTCAATACCATACCTTTGTTTAAAACCCTTTGCAACGGGTCTAGCTTTGTAACGGTTAATAGTTCCATTAGCTTTTCTTTTTATCCTAAAGACCCACTTACAGTCAATAAGATTTTTACCTTGTCTTGGAGGAACCAAGTGCCATGTTTTATTTTTCCTTAGTGCCACAATTTCATCATGCATTGCCTTTCTCCAATGTGCATCACCAAGAGCCTCTTCAAGAGTGTTAGGTTCTCCTGGTTCACCTGTTGAACAAATCATCCCATATTTTGTAATATGTTTATAATCAACGGGTTTAATTAAACCTTGTTGTAGCCGTGTGCGACATGGAGTAGTAGCAGGAGGCACTACAGAGACCCCCGGCGCAGAGGATCCCGCACCTGGATCAGGCTGATCCTCTATCGATCCGGAGGAGGATCCAAACGCAGCTCCAGAACCGGTGTTGTCGGTAGTAGCAGCCGGGTCTGGATCTTCTGTGGTCGCTAGCTGTGATGCACGCGGCGAATCAGCCAAATCTGGGCCGAGCAGCGTCATCATCTCCTCATGATTGCCTGGGCTCCACTTCGACAGGATCTGTCCCCGCGCTCGTCAGGCAAGTCGCAGCCTGCTGGTTGTAAACAAGCTGTTTTGCCTGAGATCGTGCGCGGTCCAGACCAGCGCCGGCCCGCCATTTGTCCGATGGTGATTGGCGTGCGTGAGGATAGTCCCCGCGGCCTTCTAGGACCCGCCGTGTGGCTGGCGCAGGTGGCTCGGTGCGCCCACCTGCAGCTGTCGCGGCTGCACGCGCGCCTGCGCCTGCACTTGTTGGTTCTGGTGCAGTAGATCCGTGGCAGAGCTCCGATCCCGAGGCAGATTCGCTTCGCAGCAGCAGCACCTTCCTAGATCCCGAGGGAGATTTGCTGCTCAGGCTAGGGCACATGAAATATGGAGCTGCTGCACTGTTTTCTTCACCATTTGCTGCGATTTTTTCACCGCTGTTTTCTGCATCATCACAAGGCTCATAGGGGCTATCACTAGGGTTAGTCAACATATGATCATCACAATTAGTAATGCCCCCTTGATCATAGCCAGAGACATCGGATGGTAAAAGCAAGATTTCCTTGCGTAGGAGAGCACCGGCATTAGGATGTAGGTCCGCAAAGGGAAACTTGGTCTCATCAAACACGACATCCCGTGAATTGTAGACCCGTCCGGTGGAGATGTCAAGACACTTGACACCTTTGTGTTGAGCACTATAGCCATGAAAAGCACATTGCTTGGATCCAAACATGAGTTTGCGATTATTGTACGGACGGAGATTTGGCCAACAAGCAGAGCCAAAGACACGGAGAGATGTGTAGTCTAGTTTGACATGGAGAAGGTGTTCCATAGGTGTTTCATTATTGATGACATGACTAGGTAGCATGTTGATGATGTGGAAAGCTGTAAGAAATGCCTCGTCCCAGAATTTGAGGGGCATAGAAGCTCCTGCTAGAAGGGCCAAACCAACCTCAACTATGTGCCTATGCTTGCGTTCAGCCGACCCGTTTTGTTGGTGAGCGTGGGGGCATGATACATGGTGTGATATGCCAACATTTTGGAAGAAGGAATTGAGTTTCTCATATTCCCCTCCCCAATCGGAGTGGACAGCTATAATTTTGCTGTCAAACTTCCTTTCAACGAGTGCTTGGAAGTTCTTAAAGACTTGAAACAAATCGAACCTTTTCTTAAGAAGATAGATCCAGGAGAACTTGCTATAGTCATCGATAAAACTTACATAGTAAGTGTGTCTGCCAACAGAGGAGGGAGCAGGGCCCCACACATCAGAAAAGATCAATTGCAAAGGTTTAGTAGAGACACTAGTAGATATAGGATATGGTAGCTGATGAATTTTAGCACACTGGCATGAATCACAAAAAGTTTCAATATTTCGCTCACCAACAAACGGGAGCTTTTTTTGCTAAGTAGCTTTTCAACTAAAGAAAAAGAGGCATGTCCTAATCCATCGTGTCGTCGTGTGGACGAAAGCTTGATAGCACCACAAGCTTGTTTATTGAATCTTCTAAACTCCAGAATCAACGGGTAGAGCCCTCGAACACATCTACCTCGATAGAGCACTTTCTTCATTGCTTGATCCTTAATCAAAAAGAAATAAGGATGAAACTTGAGAAAAACATGATTGTCAATAGCAATTTTATGAACAGATAGAAGATTTTTGTGGGCACTAGGAACATGCAAGATTCTTTTGAGATGTATTTTTCGGTTGGGGGTATTAAAAATTGAATGACCAATGTGACGTATGCCCATACCTTCACCACTGGCCGTGTGGGTTTGGTCTTTTCCACGATACTTCTCCTTCATGGTGACCTTCTCAAGCTCGTAGGTGATGTGGTTGGTGGCTACGCTATCGACATACCAATTTGTGTCGACCCCGTAGGAACCATCGGCAGCGGCAGCAACTTTTTCTTCGTCTTGCGAGGAATCACCATCATCATCTTCGTAGTGGTACCAACAGTCCCTCGCCGTGTGGTCGGGCTTGCCACAAATTTGGCAGCGAGGCAAGTCCGGACGCGATTTGTTGGAGCCGCCACCGCGGCGCCCTTTTGAGCTGCCAGAGCGTCCGCCACCGCGAGTGTTATTGGAGTAGCCGCCGCCACCGGACCTTCCCTTGCCACGAGAGGACGAACGAGAGCGAGAGCCGCCACCGCGACCTCTGGAGACAGAGTTGGCCGAGGACTTGAAGCCGCCGCCGGAGCCGTGAAACTGCGACATACGCTGATCGAAATTGCTAAGCATAGCGAAGAGCTCATCAAGGGTTACCGGAGTGACGCGAGCGTCCAAGGCGGAGACGAGGGGCTGATAGTCTTGGTCCAGCCCGTGGAGGATGTAGGATATGAGCTCGTCATCTTGGATTGGTTCTCCCGCCGCGACGAGTTCATCAGCGAGCCCCCTCATGGCGGCGAAGAAGGAGGACACCAATTGGTTGCCCTTCTGCGCGTTGATTAGCGACGTGCGAATGTTGTTGACGCGGCTGAGTGACTACGACAAGAACATGCTCACCAGCGCCACCCAGAGTTCGCGCGCCGTGGTGATCCCGGTCACCGTGACGAGCACCTCCTTGGATAGGTGTTGGTGTAGATATCCAAGGACCCGCTGATCCTCGTTCACCCAGAGCGGATGGAGAGGATTCGGCCCCTCGGTTTCTTTCCCAGCGGCATCTTTGGTGACGTGGGTTTTGGCCGGCTCGGTCGACGTGCCGTCGACGTAGTGGTAAACGCCGGCGCCCCGCAGCTATGCCGTGGTCTGAGTCCGCCACAGGATGTAGTTGGTGCGGGAGAGTTTCTCCATGACTCCTCCGCTGAGGGTTGTCTGGAAGGAGGAGGTGGAGGAAGACATGCTGCGCACTTTGGTGGAGATGGGTTAGCTAGGATTTTGGGAAGAAGATTGCTCTGTATACCATGTGCTATTGCGGTCCAGGCTGGCGTGCTGCGTGTTAAATAGAGGGGTTGCGAGTCCTAATACGCGTACAGGTTGTTGGAAAGATTACATCTTGGGAGAGAAGAATACAAGAGAATATATCTTGGGAGAGAAGAATACAAGAGATAAAACAAAATAAAGAGTACATGAATATCATGTATAACTACTCCTCCTTCGGTGGTGATCCTCCTTGCTATACACGCCATCATATCATGCATATTGTGTTTAACGGACAGAAAAGCAGAAGCTGCGCTGCTTAACCCGAAGGCGTAGGATGCATAGTTTTGGGAGCTCGGCAAGGAATTCTATGTCAGCTTCCAGTAAAGCGCACATCTCCAGATCCAGCTTAGCCACCTTGTAAATGTTAGCCCAAACTCGAAGCTAGCTGGCTGCCGAGGATCAGACGAAGTCGAGGAAAAACAAAATATACGGGAGCTAGTACGAACTAGTAGCACACACTTGATATATTGTGGGCTCAAACACACACTGATACAAGTGAGAAACTCAAGGTGTACTAGTACTCTTTCCGTCGGAAATACTTGTCATACAAATGGATGTATCTAAATATATTTTAGTTATAGAAACATTCAGTTCCATTCATTTCGGCGACAAGTAATTCCGGACGGAAGGAGTACTACCACTACTACAGTACTACTAGAAGCTAGCTTGCTTCCTTTGCTGGATTTGGAATGGAATGGCCTGCTCCAACCGGGTGGAGTGGTGCTCTTTATATAGCACTTACAAACAGAATTACTGTTCTAATTGATATAAACACATACGTCATACCCGATGACACGTCACTTCTTATGTCTAGCATTTGCTTAGCTACTAAGCTACGGCAACTGAAGTAACTTCTCTCCTTTTTTACTGCTGCCGCTGGTGCTGCATGCTGCCGACATGCCCAATACTTCCTAGCAAAGTATTTGCTGCTGCTGCCGCTGCATGCATGCCTCGGAGACAAGGTTTGACCCAACAGTAAAGCTGCTTGGTCCATGTAGGCAACTTGTCCGCAAGCCCATAAAGTTTAAGGCTCCGTATGTTTCTCCAAGGCATAGCGTTATTATCCAAGCAGCTATCACTGTCATTCTCGATCTGCAGAGACAAGGATTGCAAATGGGCATCATGAACTGACATTCCAAACTCTTTACTGTTCTTGCTGTTGATGCCGGACACTCCAAGCTTGCGCAATTGGGGAAGCTTCTTGAGCTCTCTGAGAACGGCATTTCCCCCTGAAACCGTTACGTTGATAACGCCGAAAGTGTGGAGCCCTGCCATATTTCCAATCTCGCTGGGCACCTCAATACCAAACATACTCTTGGATTTAAGAATAGGTGGAACACCAATGGTGAGGCTGGCACGAATATTCTGCAGGCTCTGTAACACCAAGATGCTCAATGGCAGGGTCGTAATGGAGGTGTTTCTGACATCGAGAGTCTGGAGCTGCCTTAGGCCACCGTATGCAGTGGGTTCGAAGGCCACCGTATGCTGTGTGTTCGAGAGGGATGCCTTAAATGACAACTATGGCCCCTGGGTCTACTTTGACATATTATTAAAACCAGAAATACTTTCTTGTAATTTATTTAATTTTGTTTTATTTTTCTTTTTATCTATATATTACTATCAGAATTAATCCTTGTAAGTAACGAGTTCAAGGGGATTCACAACCCTCTTGCCCGCATTGGGTGCAAGTATTTGCTTTTGTGTGTGTAGGTACCGAAGTCGGAAATTTGTGTGGTTCTTCTATTGGTTCGATAACCTTGGTTCTCACTGAGGGAAATACTTATCTCTATTGTACTGCTTCACCCCTCCTCTTCGAAGAAAATCCCAACGTAGTTTACAAGTAGCAATGCACATCATCTTTTGGAAAACATTGAGTCGGTTGTCACGGATGTTATGAATGATAAATTGCTGGCTGCTTTTATAGATGATGAGATCGAGAGGGCGCTGTTCTAACTGGGACCGACTAAGGCGACGGGACCATATGAGCTCCCGACAATGTTCTATCAACAACACTGGTCGTTGGTACGTGATGATGGTTGTCGAGCCGTGCTACTTGTGAGTTACGTTGGTGTTTTCCTCGAAGAGGAAGGGCAAAGCAGTACAGTAGAGATAAATATTTACTTCAGTGAGAACCAAGGTTTATCAAACCAAAAGGAGAAGCACACAAGTCCTAGTGAACAACACCTGCACACACATAAACAAATACTTGCACCCAACGCGGGCAAGAGGGTTGTCAATCCCCTTGAAATCGTTACTTGCAAGGATCAAATCTTGTATCGGTAGATAGAAAAATTGTAGAACAAAATAAAATAAATAATTGTAGCAAGGTATTTTGGATTTTTTATAGTATGATTAAAGTAGACTCGGGGGCCATAGTTTTCACTAGAGGTTTCTCTCTCGAAACAATAGCAGACAGTGGGTAGACAAATTACTGTTAGGCATCAATTGATAGAAAAGTGCATATATAGTTGTGACATATTCATGGCACGGACGTTGAAGCGGGGTGGGCGAGCAGACCAAGGCGACGACAGCGGGCGGGGAACAGCCTGCAGACGAGAGTGTCCAGCGCCCGAGCGGCCAAGCCCGAGCGGACAACGCAGCGCCGTGCATGAGACAGCCATACGGCGGCGACGGAGACAGTAGGTGATGCAGGAGTCATGTTCGGAGCGAGTCGACGACGGCCGGCACAGAGCGACGAGGCGGGCAGATGCATGCGTGAACGATGGCTGTGACGGGACGCAACGTCGTGCGGGGCCATCGGATTGGAGAAGAGGTTGGGTGGTTGCACCTATGTCGCAGTAGAGGCGCGGGGTCGACGATGGCGGAAAGCGATGGAAACCGATCTTAGATCGAAAAACAGAAAAGAAAAATGCCGATCAAGATGACTGGCGGGAGAGAGAAAAACTCGGATCAAAGGAGCAGGGAAAAGATTCTTTAGGGCAGCCGGTCAACACAACCGGTGGACGAGTCCTAGGTGCGGGCGGCGCGGCCCGTGGTGGCAATCGTGGAGACAGAGCCCTCGGGGCAGCGTGCACTGGTGGAAAAAGGGCCTTTGGTCGCGGTTCGCAACTGCCATTAGTCGCGGTTGCGCAACCGCGACCGAACGGGCGCGACTAAAGGCCCCCCCCTTTAGTCGCGGTTGCTTAAGAACCGCGACTAAAGGCCCGTCCACGTGGGCGCCAGGTGGCCGTCGGGGCGGAGGACCTTTAGTCGCGGTTCTTCTGGCCAACCGCGACTAAAGGCCGCCGCAGGTTTAGGGTTTTAGCCCCCCCCCCCCTTAAACCTGTTTTCTGTTTAATTTGTATTGTTTTATTTCTTTTGTGCTTTATTTTAATTTTGAAGGAGTTTCATATATTCTACGGTACTACATACATGCATATGAATGTACAATTTCAAATAAATTTGAAATTAGAACCAAAAAGAATTCAAGAGGAATATACAATATATATTCAATATCATCGGATGACCATATACAATTTTGAACAAGTTTCCATACATGATTTAATGCATATAAAGTTCTACGTCCTCGTAATAGTGTTCTCCTTTAGGATGGAGGACTTCCCTACTGAACCATCCAGCTAGTTCCTCTTGAAGTGGTCGGAAGCGAGCTTCTGGACTAAGCATCCACCGGAGGTTATTCCTCTGAGCATTGGTATCACTCGGAACCCGCTCAGAGGTGTATCTCCGGATCATCTCACAGACATAGTATCCACATAGATTGGTCTCCGGTGGCTGAATATCCCCAGCATTCTTAGCCTTTAACATTTTGAATTCTAGCTCTTTTTTGAATTCACCGACCTTTGTATCTACGAACCGTCTCCAAACCCTATGAGGCAAAGAAAATTAAATGAACAAGAGAGTTATTAATTAGTTACTTGATATTAGGAAATGAACGAAATAGGCCGATCGATATAGAGCGCAAATGAATGAAAATAATTACTTCTGCAGCATTCTTCTCATGCCGCCCCAAAGCTTTGGATCCATATTCACAGAGTCGTGGACGAGACATTCTGAGGTGTTAACTTTAATTACTAGCAGAATCCAGTGGAACCTGCGGACACGATACATGCACAGTACCTCGGCGCCGGAGGTGGTTGCTACTTCCATTTGAAGATCGTCGTTTATCGACGTTTGTTCGGCATCATCTTGCTGACGGCGCCCTTCATCTTCACCGTCAAGGTTCAGATAAGAAGAGATATCATCTTCTTCTTCTCCGGTCGGCACATATAGAATATCGCCGTTTATGATGCCGAACATATGTGCTTCACCGTCCGGATCATAGTTGTCCATAATCGGGTCAGCTCTATCGTCCGCCATTATGTCAGTCCTGAAAACATGTAGTAAAAACAAATTAATTAAGTGAAGAAGGGGGGCGGTGGCGGTGGCGGTGGCGAAAGGGCGGTGGCGAAAGGAGGGGGCAAGGAAGGGGTGGGAGAGGGTGTCGCGGTAGAGCGCGAGACGGGGCGGCAGACGACGGCGTCACGGAGAGGGGAGGCGAGGACAACACATTTATAACCCTCGCCGTCCCCTCTCGATCCCTAAAAAAACACCGCGCGCATCGCCGCCCCCCTCGCCGCCCCTCTCCGTATAAACAAATTGTCCGAACAGAGCTTGGAGTAGAGTGGCTAGGGTTTGGCCAGGGATGCGGATGGAGACGAATATATGTGGGGTCGGGATGGCCCATGTGCAGGGCGGGGGGTGCTGGCCACACTCTTTTTTCTTTTCTTTTTCATTTCATTTCATTTTTTCTTTTCCTGTTTTTATCCTTTTCATCTTTAAAACAATTCAGTATATCAAAATATAGCAATGAAAAAAGATATTTGAGAAATCATAAAATGTATGTGAATTCAAAAAAATGAATCATAAAATGTTCATGGATACAAAAACATTGTGATTTTGCAAAAAAAAAGGTTTTCAAAAAATATTGATGATTTTGTGGAAAAAACAGGAATAAAAACATATTGTGTATTCAAAAAATGTTTAGGGATTTCAGAATAGTTCACGTATTTAATTTTTTCACTGATTCATGACATATTCGTGAATTTAAAAATTATTCGTGTATTTCAAAAATTGATTTTATTAGACACAAAAAATTCTTTCACGTATTTTCACGTATTTAATTTTAAAAATTCTTTCTTTTTTTCTTCTTCCTTTTTTTTCTTCTTTCTTTTTTTCTTCTGTTGTTTTCTTCCTTTTTCTTTTTTTCTTCCTTTTTCCTTTTTTCTTCCTTTTTCTTGTTTTTCTTCTGTTTTTCTTTTGTTTTCTTCTTCCTTCTTTCTTCTTCTTCCTTTTTCCTTTTTCTTTCTTCTTCTTCTTCCTTTTTCTTCTTCCTTCTTCTTCTTCTGCCGGCGCGCGGAGGACGGCAGGCAGGGCCAGCGGGCGGCGGGCGGCAGGGCGGCGGGCGGCGGGCGGCGGGCGGCGGGCGGCGGGCAAGGGCGCAAGGCACGGGCGGCGGGCAAGGGCAGGGCACGGGCGGAGGCGGCGCTCACTGGGGACGGGGGCGGCGGCGCGCAGGGCTTCGGCGTCGGCGTCGGCGTCGGGGCAGGGCTTCGGCGTCGGCGTCGGGGCAGCGCTTCGGCGTCGAGAGAGAGGAGAATGGGAAGTGGCAAAACTGCTAAGTGCAGTATTTATAGACGCACCTTTAGTCGCGGTTGGAGAGGCGGACCGCGACTAAAGGTACCCTTTAGTCGCGGTCCGCCTCCCCAACCGGGACTAAAGGGTTTTGGCGCCGCTTCCGTTCCCGCGCAGAAAGACCCTTTAGTCGCAGTTGGGGACAACAACCGTGACTAAAGGGTACCCTTTAGTCGCGGTCCGCCTCCCCAACCGGGACTAAAGGTCTGTGCTAGAACTGGCGCGGTGCGGTAGGATGTTTAGTCCCACCTCGCTAGCCGAGAGGCTTCGACAGTGGTTTATAAGCGCGGCTGCGCTCACCACTTCGAGCTCCTCTCAAATGCAGGCTTACGGGCCTATTCTGTCACTATGTGCCTGTGGGCCTACTCGGCCTTCTGCGGGCCTGAATCCTGGCCCTTTAATGGGTTTCTAGTCGTATTCAGGCCGTGGTGGCCCAGTAGGTGGCATATTTTCTTTTTTTCTTCCTTTTTTCCTTTTTCCTTTTTTCTTCTGTTTTTTTCTTCTGTTTTTTTCTTATGTTTTTCTTCTGTTTGTTTTTTTCTTCTGTTTTTCCTTTTTTCTTCTGTTTTTTTCTTCTGTTTTTTTCTTCCTTTTTCCTTCTTTCTTCTTCTTCCTTTTTCCTTTTAAAATCAGAAAAATAAAACTAATTCATTTTAAAATCTTAAAAATACAATTATATATCAAAAAAATCAGAAAAATAAAACTAATTCATTTTAAAACCCCTTGAAGGTTTGACAAAAGGTTTGATACATCATTCAGTTCATCGACCAAATACAAAGTTTGGTACAATAAATTATTACACATCAATTCTTCCCTTGTGTCCCTGCTTGCTTACGATTGTGCCGTATCCATGGAGCATCCTCATCATTTAACTTAATGCTTGGGTCAATGTTCACTTTGAAGGGCGGAATTTCACCAAACATATTATAATCTTCTGACATGTCTGTCTTGTCCTCCACTCCCACGATGTTTCTTTTCCCTGAAAGAACAATGTGGCGCTTTGGATCATCGCATGATGTACTGATCGTTTTCTTATCTTTCCGTTTCCTCGGTTTGCTACTCATGTCCTTCAAATAAAAAACCTGAGTGACATCTTTGGCAAGGACGAATGGTTCATGCATTTGTTAAACTAACTAGCTACAAACAATATAAATTAAACAATGAACTGCACACATGCATATTTTATCAATGACACACATGCATGAAAGGTTCAAGTTGCTAACCGCGATCGAGGAGGAAAAAATAAATGAGGAACCTCAAGTGTGGCTCCAACACTTCATATCATGTTTGTTTCACCCTCTTAGGGCATTTCATCAAACACCTTGTGTGCATAAGAGGAACCAAAAGCAAACCTACACCCCCTTGTGAAGCTTGTGAAGAGAAGTGGCACCAAATGGCTAAGTGAGCGTGCTGAACTGGTATATATAGGGGAGGAGCTTTAGTCGCGGTTGGCCTGGCCAACCGCGACTAAAGGCCTTTGCGCACCTTTAGTCGCGGTTGGCCTGGCCAACCGCGACTAAAGCCCCTCACGTGCACCAGCTGGCCACCGAGCGCCCTGGGCCCAGGCCTTTGGTCGCGGTTCGTCTGCCGAACCGCAACTAAAGACTTCATTAGTCGCGGTTCCTACAGTTTCGCGACTAATGGGGCTGGACGGAAGCCTCTTTTTCTACCAGTGGTGGAGCAGAAATGGCGGCGGCGATGACTAGGTTTTGGATCGGTTAGGCTAATACCATGCTAGACAGAATAGAGAGGGAGGATTTACGTAATGTGTTGGAGTACAGACTTGGAGAGTAAGAAGCTTCTCTAAAGATAAGGTAGCAGACGATTATAAATCCTAAACTAACAAATACATGTAACCCAAATATATCTCTAACAAATGAACCGGGCTGGGTTGATCTGTTCGGCTTCGGTCAGACTAGCACATTGTTTACAGCCACAGGGGTTCGCCTTTCGCCAGGCCAGTGAGTAAAATGCATGTATGGTCCTTAAAGTTGTTGCCGATGTCCATAATGGTCCTCAAACTCCTAAACTGCTTCAATATGGTGCCAAAACTTGAGAATACTGCTTAAATATGGTCCATAAATTTGGCAACCAGTCCTGCAATACGTTTCATATATGTCGTGGAGTTATTTTCTCCAAAAAACCGCATCAGATTTTATTTAATTGCATAAAAATCATAAAGTTAAAAGTGTTGGTTCCACATGTCAGTATGAGAAAAAAATTGTAGTGTCAAAACGCTATTATGGGATGGAGGGAGTACTTCGAGTAAAATGCATGTATGGCCCTCAAACTTGTTGGCGATGTCCACAATGGTCGTTGAACTCATAAACTGCTTCCATATGGTCCAAAACTTGAGAATACCGCTTAAATATAGTCCTTAAACTTGGCGAACCAGTCCTACGATATGTCTCACATACGTTTTGTATACGTCGCGAAGTTATTTTCTCTACAAAACCTTCTCGGAATTTATTTAATTACATAAAAATCATAAAATTAAACGTGTAGGTTCCACGTGTCAGTAGTATGAGAAAGAAAAATTGTGCTGTCCAAATGCTTTTATGGGATGGAGGGAGTACTTATTATATGGAGGATCGACCATCCGGTCGCTTGTTAATTAGGGCATCTCCAGCCGTTGGCCCCCCAGGGGGCGTCTAAAAGCGCCGCCTAGGAGTGAGCCGGCGCAAAAAATGGTCCTGGGGCGAGTCGGTCCCCAGTCGTCGGCCCCCAGGGCCGCCCCCAGGCGCGTATTTAAAAAAAAACGTTCGGCGAAGTTATGATAAAAACTAGTTATATTTCGGCCAACCATGGCAAATTTCGGCGAAATTCGTTCAAACATTACATTAACCTAATATAAAGTAAAAGAAAGTGGCTGAAGTCATCGCCGCCATTGTCGTCGCCGCCATCGTCGTCGGCGGCCTTCTCCGACTTGACGCGGGTGCCCCTGCTGGACCCCTGCCCGGCGTCGCCTTGGCGAACAGGCGGCGGCGCGTCGTCGTCGTCGTCGCTGTCGCATAAGACGACGACCCGCCTTCCTCGCGGCCGCGTCGGCGCTCCTCGAAGCGGCGTAGGGCGGCGCACTAGCGCTCCTTCTCCTTCTCCAGGCGCGCCTTCTCCAACGCAATGGAGTCCTGGCGCGCCCATTCGAGGGCCGCGTCGTCGTCGTCGAACTCCGCATTCACCGGCACCAGCCCCGGCTCCGTCTTCACCGGCGCCAGCCCCGGCGGAGGAGCCGACGAGGACGAGGCGCGCCGGCCGCCCTCGTTGATGACGATGCCGGCGCTGCGAGTGCGCCGGCCGAGCGGCGTCTCCGCGGCGGGGCTCGGCTTTGACGCCGAGCAGCGCCGGAGAGCCGGAGGAATGGGAAGAAGAGCGCGATGAGGAGGAAGAAGAGGAAGCGCCGAACCTCCTTGGCGCCCATGGCCCGACGCGTCGGTGCTGCGCCGGGGCGGCCACCCTCGCCGGGGGGTACGCCAACG